>JANHFT010007541.1:2828-14231 GCA_032467955.1 Pseudoxenodon macrops
TCACTCTTTAAGTTATACTTAGGAGTATAGAATAAAATTTTAAGCATTTAAGTCAACTCAGAGTGAAACCTGGAATGAAATAAAGCATTGTTTCAGAAGAAAAAGCTGAAGAGAAACATTTTTATAATACTATGCATAGTCACAGTTTTGGCAGGTATGTGAATTTTTCCAGTGCAAATCCAGAACTGCTTAAATCAGGTGGGACATGAAAGAAATTTTCAGCTACATGAGCTTCATCTTTAAAATGTTACTTGTATAGTAATGTAAACATGGAGGAAACCAATAGAACTTGCAAATTAAGATGACATAAACATGTCATGTTTCTCTGGAGTTAAGTACATTAGATCCATGCTGTTGAACAAGAAGAAAAGTCCATATACCGTAGGTTGCATTTGATTGTAACTCTTGGTGTTAAACATTTGTAGAATTTTCTGTGTCCCCACTCACATTTATATTTTCATGACTTTCAATAGCATAACATGAGATGGATTTCATTTAGTTGTGCCATAGTTTTGTTTCTTAAAAAGTATTTGATCTGGTGGGCCTTATTATATACTGATATATACAATTGTAACACAAAACAATGGCTACAAAACATCTGTGTTGCAGAATTTATTCAGTATAACAATCCATCCCACAAGATTTCAACATACAATATTGCACATTTTTGCTTAATATTATTTCTCAATTATATTTAGATTTATAACTTGATATTTTCCTAAAGAGTGATTAACTGCACACTGCAAATACATAAATACACACATGCACGCAAACACAGACACAGAACTCTTATCAACCTGAATGTTAATATAACTGAAGGTGTCAATATACATGATTCTCAGTTTAATTTCTAAACCACAAAAATACTTAGACAGAAATAATGTAGCAGACATTTAAAGGAATCCCCTACTGGGATATTTCTAGATCTAGCAGTAAATAATCTGCTAAAATTGAGACTTTTATGTGTAATCAGTTCTTATTCTGAGTGTTCTATGAATGGAATCCCCATTTATATCAATGGAAAGGATAGCTTCAACATTCCCATTTAACTATGTATAATCGTCTCTTCTACTGAAAACCCCCCACTAATATTCTCTCTGTAGAATCTTTATGTGCATATAAAAAGCTCTGGATTTGAACCAGGGACAGATGTGAACTTGGCAAATTTACATTTTATTATCTTGTATATTTATTTTTTTAGTTGGTAAGGTTCAGCCTGAATCAATCTGAAACATAATCTTCTAACAGGATTTGTAAATCAGAATCGACATGAAAGAACACTTCATGTTACTCTAGGCTCCTGAAGTATTAGAAGAAGGATCTTAAATGACTATATCCTGGCTCCTGAAGTATTAGAAGGATTTTACATGACTATATCCTTTTAATAAGGGACACGGCGGCTCAGTGGCTAAGATGCTGAGCTTGTCGATCAGAAAGATCAGCAGTTCAGCGGTTCGAATCCCTAGTGCCATGTAACTGAGTGAGCTCCCGTTACTTGTCCCAGCTTCTGCCAACCTAGCAGTTCGAAAGCATGAAAAAATGCAAGTAGAAAAATAGGGACCAACTTTGGTGGGAAGGTAACAGCGTTCCGTGTCCTTAGGCATTCTGTGCTTCTTTGGCATTTAGTCATTCTGGCCACATGACCACATAGATGTCTTTGGACAGCGCTGGCTCTTTGGCTTTGAAACAGAGATGAGCACCGCTCCCTAGAGTCGCTAATGACTAGCGCATATGTGCGAGGGGAACTTTTACCTTTATCCTTTTAACTTCTTGCAGAAGTATTTATTCAGTTAAGAAACTGAGATGCTTACTTATATGAAAGCCACATGTGTCTATGTTATATGAATATATAGCATGATTAAATATATGGGAAATTTACATTTCCTATCTTCACTGCAAGTGAATATACTGGGTTTTTTAATTTGGTCTAGATTTTTAAGCAAACATAATTTCCGGTTCCTAAAGTAATATGTGGTTAGAAGTTCAGATGGTATTCTTTCTGATTTTTTACAGTGTGTTCTCGGTTAATAAAATATAAGGATATATTTTAGAAGAAGTTGTATACAAGATTAATTTGATTTTTTAAAGTCACAGAGTTGTGTGGAAATTTGACAAAATAAACTTACTGAGAAAAAAAATTAGGGTGGACCAGAACTATAAACCAAGCCATACAACTGTAATGGTAAAGAATATTCTAATTGAAAGACAACATGGAACAATTAGATAAAGAGTAATAAATTATTAGCTGAAAATATTATCAGGCAAGTAACAGGATTTGGACTATTAATACAATCCTATATTCGTTTCACTAAATTTTATGTGTCAGTGTAACACAAACGCATATACTTTTAAAACCATATAGCATTAAGATGTGATACTCTATCAGTAATACTTTCTTCACACCTGGGAAAAATCATATATAAATCACAATCAGTTCATCTTTATTTTTATGTGTACCTAAATGATGTGTATCAATTTTGTGTGTGTGTAGCTTTTTAGCTACAATAGATAGTTTAATTATTTTTTCTACTGATACAAATTTTGACTTACACAAATATAAATCAGTATGTTTCTGATTATATTTGACAGTTGACTGAAAAATGTCTTAGATTTATGTTGATTATTCTAATTTGCACTATTATCTGATATGTATTACTTAATAATTTCAAATTTGAATTTTCTAAGAACTTTTGGATGAACATATTCAGGACTAGTGACATGTTACTGTGTAATTTCACAGGACGTGTTAGACTATTTTCTCTTATCTCAATTTGCTTTAGTTTTTCTGATTTCCTTCTGAGAAAGTCGATACAGTGCAGGCATTTTTTCTGCAGTAAAGACAGATGCAAATAATGCATTCAATTTCTCTGCCATTTCTACATCCTCCTTAAATATTCTTTTCACTTGTTAACTCACTATCGAATTTCTTCATGGGTTTCCTTTTTGAATCCATGTAAAGAAAGTCTTAATGTTGTTCTTCTTTGATGTTTTCTTTACGATAAAATAAAATAAAGCTTGTTTTAATCATTTTTGACTCCTGGTGACTTTATAACTATATCCGTGCAGTTTTCTTGGCATGTTTAGGATGCCATTTCCTTATGTTGGAATATTGTTTTGACTTTTCAGTCTAGCCTACAGCTCTTGTATTTTCTGGAATTCTTTCTCCCCCATCAAGCATTTACCAGACCCAACTATGCTATCCTTCCTTTCCCCATATGTTCCTCAAATTATTTTTTCGCATCCCATATGATCATCTTATACTTTTTCTGCCAGAGTTCTGTTCCTCTTTGTTCTCTTCATTATAGTGACTTCTATTTCCCAAAGAAAGCTTTCTTAACTGCAGCTTGTGATTGGACCATATTGACCACAGAGTTATGCAGTGAGTTGGAGACTTTGTAGATGAAGAGAGAGCTTTCATTTTACTATTTGTTCCACTTCATTGTTGCCCGTGTTTTTAAACTAGTCAGCTGATCTGCAATAGCAACTTTTCTTATAAAAACAACTGTTTCCTTTGCACAAATCCTCTCCAATGAATAAATGATCTGATCACTTTGCAAGGGGAGAGCAAGAGTCCTAAACAATACGCCAATGGATACTTGGCACAGAACATTTTCAGAGCTCATGTCAAAACCCTACTAGTCAGCTTGCTCTGAGAAAAGAACAGTGCAGACATGATTTGAATGTAATTATTTCTGGCCACATAATTTGGGAGAAGTATGGTGAAGGAAATATAAACACGGTGAGTGGAACCTGTCTTTTGTTATCCTTTATCTCTTGCTTGCAAAACACAGCTAAGTAAATCATAGACAAAAATTGGGGTCTTTCTGAATGCACAAAGCATAAATGATGATTGTTCAACTATAAACCGAAGGCTGATTAAACCAACACTAAAAGTATCAGTAAATTACTAATGATGACATACTCAGGAAGAACTAATTGTCTTGAAAAAGAACCCATTACTGAAAAGAATATTTTTCTTTTGCACCAGCCAAAGGAAACACCACGTCTTTAGTTAAAGAGCCCAGCAGCAATCTTCTGATAAAGATATACAACTTTTAAAAAGAATAAGTGGACTATTCAGATTTCCAACAAAGCTGTGCACATGAAAAAAAACAAAACCCTCTGAATGCAAACAGCTGATGCTTGTTCAATTAATGCAGTCCTTCCACATAAATAATTACTACCTGACCTTTTGTTCTGTGGAACTGGTTTTGAATTGACTATAGAAAACTTATGCAAATATTTGGCTCCATGCAGAATCTGACAGAGAGCTCACTCTGATGATGAAAAGAGAGTGCGGGCAGATTTTCTTTTGTTTCCAGAACTAATGTATTGTTTGGGGGGCGAGAGAAAATTATGTTAATGTAAAGGATAGGAAAAATCAGTGGCAGAGGCGCAGGGATATGTCTGAATGCAGCCATAGTCACAGTTAAACCATACCAATTAGGACCAGTTCAGTTCTGTGAATTGAAGCAGGAGTAAAAGAAAGGGACATAAGCTAAATTTGGATTCTCATGAACCATGTGAGCAATTGGCATCTGAGTTTTTCAGGGAGATCGAGAGGTTATGTACACTAGACAACAGACAAATAAAATGCTACTTTCAGCCATCGATTCCCATTCAGTATATCCATAGACGTTTTCCCTGAAGTATCATTCATTCATTCATTCATTCATTCATTCATTCATTCATTCATTCATTCATTCATTCCTGCTATTTTGTTTATCTTTATGACACCATTGTGTAAAATAACTAGAAGCTATGTTATTTTTGAAAGTATTTTGAAGCTAAATAATTTTTTTTCTTTTCAGTCATGTGTGATTCTCAGAGAATGTCTGAACAAGTCCCTGCAATTTTCTTGGCAAAGTTTTTAAAAAGTAGTTCGCCATTGCCTCCTTACTAGGGCTAAGAAAGAGTGACTGGCCAGGATTAGAATTCAATTTCCTGGTTTCTAACCTGATGCCTTAACTACTACATCAAACTGGCTGTCAAATAAATATTACTGAATTGAAATAGGCAGTTAAATGTTTACGTTCAATTATTATGAAGTGAAATGTGTAGCAGAAACTGGACTGGATTTGACTTAATTGCAATACTTATGCCCTTTCTTGTTAGTTGTGACTGACCTGTTCCACTGATTTCAGCAGAAATTAAGCTTCCTCCCCAGGAATCTACATGAGTACTGCTTCATGGCATAAATATGAAAGTAACAATAGCTTCCACCACAACAATACACGAGCACACAATAGATACAAATGCATGGTAACCGCACCAAACTTGATTGCAGGAAATATGACTTCAGGAACATAGTGGCCAATGCCAGGAATGCACTACCTGACTCTGTGGTTTCTTCCCCAAAACCCCAAAACTTTAACCTTAGACTGTCTACTGTTGACCTCACCCCTAAGAGGTCTGTAAGGGGTGTGCATAAGTACCCCAGCGTGCCTATCGTCTCTATCCTAATGTCCCATTTTATTCATATTCATTTCATGTATTACTAACCATGTTTATACTTATATCTGTTATCTAATACATGCTTGATAAAACAAACAAACAAACAAAAAATAAACTGGTTTATTTATACATTTCATGTCATTCTGGTGAAAAACAAAAGGATTTACAATTGTTTTCTTACACATGCCTATAGAGCTTATCTTCTAAATCTCTTTTAAATACAGGACAGAAATAAAAGAAATGATGTTTGGACTAAATCAAAAAATGTCATGCTATTTCTAAAATCTGGACTGGGCATTTCAGTGGAGTGTATGTATACAGTATTTTCTACCCAACTCTAATAGTTAATAAACATGTGTCACTGAGTAAGTAAGCAGTGAGAGCAAACTGGAACTTGGCAGTGGAGTTCAGTGAGGAGATTGAAGCAAATTTAGCAGATTTTCCCTTTCATTTAAGAAATTTCATTTAGTTAGCTTAAGAAGACAATAAGAAAAAATAAAAAACTTTCTAGCGGTGATGACTAAAGAAACAAAAGTGAAAATGAATGTACAAAGTGCAATCATGATTTGCACTACTTGTGACTGTTCATTTCCTAAACAAGAACAACGTGGCCTATATTTGCAACTAAACACTAACTTGTAGCAAGGCTTGCAAAAAACAAATCTCATAAGATTGGAACAGTAATTGACAATTTCAGCTGATGACAGAGAATGAGGATTTTTCAAATAAAAAAGAATCTGCCATAACATATGCTACTTCATAAGCAAGATAATTAATTTAGGAATGAATAAGAGTGAAAACCATAAAAAGAGGGATTGCAAGATATTATTAACAACAGGATCTGAGAAACAGCTTTCAGACCTTCATGGATGGAATAGTACTGAGCATTGCAGGAAGAAAAAAAACAATCCTGTATAACAGGAGAAAAGTTGATAGATCTCCGACGGACAATTGAGTGCAAGTATTCTCTGCAAGATAAAGAGAAGAGACTTGATACTTGGTGATTCACCATCATGAAAACCCAAAATAAATGTGCCCCTACCATGTTTATTGGCTTATGAAGTATGCAGTCTGCCTGGAGTAAGGGTGAGAGATGTGATGAAATAAATTCCAAGGTTGATAACTTTATAATGATCTCTTACTGCTAATTTGTACTACAAGGAAGATAATTTGTACTACAAGCTACAACCATTTTATAATGGACTTTAGACACCTAAGTCTTCCTAAGTCTTCTAAGATCTAAATTTTCATTCAATGGAAGACCATAAACTAAAACACACATACTACATGTGAACAAGGACTATGTCTACTATCTTCCACCTAACCAGGCAGAAGATATTACACCTTTTGTGGATAATGTTTTCCAAAAGCAAATTAGAAATATTCCCTGGATGACCAGATGAATTTTATGTAAATCTCCTTCTGGCAGATAAAGACCCTAAGATAACACAAGCTGTTGCTAGGTTTGCAATTGTAGACTGCAGAATTCATGTTTTACTAATGGCATATTAATTTTGGATTGATTTTGAATTATACTATGTTGAACTGAGTATTGTGTAGAGTTTCAGAGCACTGTATCACTGTATTTTACTGTATCTTACTTTTACCTTTCTGTTTATTTTGTCGACTGAAAATTTTGCATGTTTGTATTTTTATCTTATTATTTTTATTCTCATATACTTGGTGGCTCTGTAACCCATAATAAAGTATATTAAAAATATTCCAAGGGGTATGAAGTAAAAGTGTTGTTGGACATTAATTATTCCAACCTCTGTAGAGGCTATGTGCATTAAAATGCATATAGAAAAAAGTTATAACAAAAGAGCAACACAGTATATTCTTTCAAAGAGTTAAGTTCAATGGACTTAGCTGCTATATCCAGAGCAAGAATACATCCTTATAAATTGCAGCAGACAACCTATGCTGTGTTGGGTCATTGTTTCAGTGATATTTGCTTATTTAACCAGAGAAACAGAATGACCAAGGGTGGGCAAAAAAACAATTGGAGCAAGAACAATTTTTTACTTCTGCCGGCTGTCTTATTGGGTTTCCTTGTGGAACTCTGGCAGGGGCAGTGAAATCTTCCCTTATTCCCTTCCTTTCCCTTCTCTTCCCTTCTCAGCAGGCAACTAAGCGGTTGCTCCTGTGTGGGAGATGGAGCAAGGAATTGCTAGATTGCCTGGGAAACTGTCACAGAATGTTGAAAATTAAGATCATGTGACTGCAGCAGCAGCTGCCTAGCAGTCCAGCTTCCAGTAGCACTGCAACAGTCACAATTTCCCCAAATTTAATTCCTCAAGAGACATGATTTCTGGGTTTGGGACATATTCTGCATATATTTGCAGTACTTAGTAAAAGAAATTATTGCCCTATGATACACTATTTTGCCAGTTAAAAGTCATAACAGCAAGATATTTAATAGCAGATAGGTATAATTGGTATCCACTTTGTAAGTGATGTGATTCTTCAAATTCTAAAGATTTTAGTCTCCTAAGAATAACACTACTGGAATTTATATGTTTTCCCCCCCCATATGTTTTATGTTTTTAAAAAATGTATGTATAGTCATCTAAGCAAAAGTTATTGGAAAGATGCACATTATTGCAATAAAGATGTATTGTCCTTCCTCTAATTTATATTCTTTTTGTGCTTTTTCACTTCTTTTGATAAGTGGTACATATTCATAACTACGGTATGTAGTGTATTATTAATTATTTTGTGGGAGTTAGTCATAATATTCTATATTTTATGTATTTCTGATTTTAAAAAAATTCCTGAACCACAAAGCACCAAAATACCAAATAAGAGAGAGACAGAGAGAGAGAGAGATTTAGTGACTAACAGTTAATGTCGCCTAGTTAATTCAGTACTGAAAGTACAGAGCTATAGCATTAAATCTTTTCTAAATCAGTGAACTGTTTAAAAATGTTATATGAAGTTTATAGCATAGAAAATTTTAAAATGCCAAATTATATATCTTTAGGACTTTAAGGTTCAGTTATATTGCTACATCATTTTTATTAATATATCAGCACATCCTTTAACTAAATAATATATTATTTTATTATCACTTATTTGACCCATTCTGTCCCTATAAAACAGATACTGATTTTCCAAAATTTGCATTTTTGTTCTATTATATGTATTCCATATTATAGCGCATGAATATGCATTCTTATATTTCATATACATGTACAGGTGACTTTGAGGTCAACTTGTTTGACTTATGTGCTTATGAAAAAAAATAAAGTTGACTATTCAGAAAATGATTTTATTTGCATTAGCAGTAGTTGTATATACAGTGTGCAATGTACATGTGCACACAGATGAAGACATTGATATAGGTGTACTTCTAAATTTCTGAACATATTGGTTATCTAGCCTATCAAAGAGAAAAATTTGAAGGGGACATGATAACTGTCTTTTAGTATTTGAGGGCTGTCAAAGAGAAGTGGGGATTGACTTATTCTTCAAAGCACCAGAAGGCAGGACAAGAAATAATGGTTGGAAACTTGTTAAAAAGAGATCCAACCAAGAAGTTAAGAGAAATTTTCTGTCAGTGGAAATAGTTGCTCAATGGAATAGCTTGCCTCCTGGAATGGAGGGTGCTCCATCACTGGAATTTTTCAAAAATAGATTGGAGAACCATTTTAACAGAATGGTATAAGGTGTCCTGCCTTGAGCAGGGGGTTTGATGAGAAGACCTTTGACATCTCTTCCAGCTGTATGAATCTATGTTCTATTTTCTGCTACTTGCCTCTGCACACGTGAAACCGTGCTCTTTTATAAAGCTGAGTCAATGAATGTTATGAAACATTAACACTCCTCTTATGTTATGACGTGGTGGTTCAATGGCTAAGATGCTGAGCTTGTCGATCAAAAGGTTGGCAGTTCAGCGGTTCGAATCCCTAGTGCTGCATAACAGGGCTGCTTCTGCCAACGTAGCAGTTTGAAAGCACGCAAAAAATGCAAGTAGAAAAATAGGGACCACCTTTGGTGGGAAGGTAACAGCATTCCGTGCACCTTTGGTGTTTAGTCACGATGGCCACATGATCACGGAGATGTCTTTGGACAGCGCTGGCTCTTGAGCTTTGAAACGGAAATGAACACCACCCCCTAGAGTCAGGAACGACTAGCATATATGTGCGAGGGAAACCTTTACCTTATGTTTATTAAGCCTTCTCTACTTAAAATTTAATTAAATGAATGGAAAACGTCCAAAACAATGACAAATATGCAGAAATAGTTCCATAGAAAAAAAAAGGACTAGCAATGCAGCAGAGAGGGTCCCAGCTCTGCTTCCCTCCTCCCTACCCATCCACACATAAGGACTATTTCAGGATTACATAGTTATGTTTGTGTGTCTCTGAGTTCATTCTGAGATATAATATCCTGAAAATCCAGCACCCTCAATCGAAAGGATTGACTGTCAGGAGAAGGATTAAGAGTCTGCTGTTTCTGGCCTTATTCACTAAATGGTTTATACAGCCTGGCAACTGCGTTTCGCATTTATTTTGTTTCTCAGCATTCCTAACCTAAATTTTTCACAATTGCATCAGAGGTAGGTTCCTACCGGTTCTATCTGGTTCTATAAAGTAGGTAGTAACTCCGCGGTGACATCACGGAGCTGGTTCTGTCGGTAGCTCTGTGGGCGCTGCCATCGTGGATTTTGCTTCTGTGCATTTTCCCCCCCACAGAATATTTGCTTCTGCACATGCGCAGCAGCTAGTTTTTGACTGCTGCGCGGGCGCTCGCTTGTTGCTCGAGGCACAATCCTGAGTGAACTGGCAGTAAGAAGATTCAGAAGCCACCTCTGAATTGCATGGATAATATTCAGGCCAATTATAAAGAGGGAAAGTTTTCATCTGATGTTCAAATCCTGCTCTTTGTATCCATTTTTATTAAGCCCTTGAACTTTCTCTTGCAAAGATGGAAGTTTTTCAAAGGCCAGAGAGAAAGATGTAGAACTTCAACACTATCAAATGAGAATGTAATCTTTTTATAGGGAACATTGATTTATATAGCCAACTTCCAGAGGTTGAGACAGGTTTATCATACTGCTATTAATGTCTGAATGCATAATGGAATGCGAAGTCTAATTTCTGTAATGTGTTTGGATGATGCATTGCTCATCAGCAACCAGAGGTGAAGCTGAAGAAGAAAGCTTTAGCAGATTCTTTTGAATTTTTGGTCATCTAATGCATTATTAAGGATTCTAGATAAAGAAAAAGAAAATGCCACACAATCTTGTTCAATAGGAAAAGAGTTCATGCATTAGCATTTGTCTGCAATTTAATCTATATGAATTGAATCTATATGAATGATTCCTTGGCTTCTGAGCACTTGCAAATTCACTAGAAACACAGAGCTCCAATAACTTTGATTAGAATCAGCCTTTACTGAAAAGTAAGAACAATTTATTATTATGGTATATTACAAGTTCCTTAATGTCTTTCATAGCCTTGTATTGTGCTCTTAACAAGGATAACAAAGTCATTGTTATTACAATTTAAAAGCACCCCAGTAATAATTACTGCAAATATACTCATATACATCTAGCTCTGCTAGTCAATTTTATTTGCTATCCAATAGACAACCAAAATAATTAGGGTATGTTTTGGGATTCTAAAGAGCTGATGTTTTGATTTCCTACTGAGAGAGCCTATAAAGTCTAGATCTGTGAAATCTTTTTCTGGATTTCTAAAGCCTAGGACAGGGATCTGAAATCTTAAACAATCAAAGAGCCACTTGGGCCAGTTTCCCACAGAAAACAAAACACCAGGAGCCACAAAACCCGGGTGGGTGTGGCCAACTCAACATCACTCATTCCCACTTAGTCTCATGACCCAGGTTTTGTGGCTCCAGGTATTTTCTTTTAAACATCTCTCTCTCTCTCTCTCAACATCTCTCTCTCTCTCTCTCTCATCTCTCTCTCTCCCTCCCTCCATT
>JANHFT010007541.1:48059-58668 GCA_032467955.1 Pseudoxenodon macrops
GCACTGTGGGCCGGTCCTTTGCTATTTCCAGCCTGGCCCCGCAGGGCAGATTTAAGCATGCCACGGATCGGATTTGGCCCATGGGCCTTGAATTTTACACCCCCAATCTAGGTCATGGTTGTCCCAAAGGTGCTTTTTCCAAAAGACAATAGGACTTTCTTTGGGTTTTTTTTTTGTTTGAAAAAGTTTTTGCTTCTTATTCAAGAAGCTTCTTAGATGAGAAGCAAAGCGTTTTAAAGAAAAAAATCAAGAAAGTCCAATTGTCTTTTGGAAAAAAGCACTTTTGGTTCAAGGAGAGGTGTTTTTGTTGATGCTGATGTGCTTTAAATAGCTCCTCTTCTCAATGTTTTTCCCATCCCAGAATCTACTATACCAACAATAGTTTGTTACTCATTGATGCACTCCTTATTCCAATCTCTGTCCAAAAAAGCTTTTAAAGAAGAAATTGGAAAGCAGTATTCTCATGAATGTAGGTTATGCAAGGGAGGAATTGGATGTGAGACTTCCCACCTCTCTATTTTATAAACTAATACTTCAAATGGTCAATGTAACAAGGGCAAAGAATGTAGGGAAATGACTCCTTGTCTTTCTGTTCATGGGCAGGGAAAAGGAGGGGAAATGTTCTAATTTGCAGTAGTTTTCATTGATGAAAACTGTTTCTGTTGTTGAGATACAGGTTGGATTTTACTAAAAAAGAGATATTCTGCTGACAGTGATCTGAATGTTTGTAGGGCAACAAATACCTTGGATGAAGTGGCAAGATAGGCTTGTAATATTCCCTTGTCTGTGGAGCAATAAATGTAAATATTTTAATGGGAGCATACATAGCCTTTTATTTTGAAATCTGATCTTACAGATACATGTTGATTTAATTGTCCCCTCCACGGCTACTTTTGGCTTCTTTCTGCATTGGACAATTATTTTTCTTACATATTTGAAAAAGGAGCCTACCCCTTAGATTTAAAGAAAAAGAATCTCAACTGGAGAGATTTCCTTATAAATAGTGTATGAACTCTTTAGTGAGATCAAACATCTGTTTTCGCCCATGCCATAAAGCTGGTGGATTCTTGCTTGTTGAATATTTCTGCCAAAGGAGTAGCTTAAAAATATATGAAACCTTTTGTTTGATTACATCCTAAATGAATTCCTACTTTAAGTCAGGAGTTGGAAATCTATAACAAAGGTTAACTAACTTTTTTATAATAGCTTCAGTCAGGGAATATTATATCAGTTATAACACTAGGATAACCATATTTGGGCTGCAAAGATCTGGACCAATATTTGTCAACCTTAGCAACTTTAGAATATTTGGACTTGACTTCCCAGAATTCCCTAGCCAGTACATCCACACATTTTACTACAGTTGAGAAACACTGATGTAGACAACCTCTAAATGGTAGCAAAGATTTCAAATTTTCTAAACCTCCTGCCCTAAATTCTTGCTGCCTAAAGGAACCTTATGATAACAGTCAAGCGGAATACTAATCTCTGCTGCTTATTAGACAGATACCCAGATTCATAGCACTGCTGCTATTAGCTAACATAATTTTTTAAGTAGACTAGAATAACAGACTTGGAAGGGGCCTTGGAGGTCTTCGAGTTCAACCCCTTTAGGCAGGAAACCCTACACCACTACAGACAAATGGTTATCCAACATCTTCCTAAAAACTTCCAGTGTTGGAGCTTCTGGAGGCAAGTTGTTCCATTGATTAATTGTTCTGTCAGGAATTTTTCCTCAGTTCTACTTTGCTTCTTTCCTTGATTAGTTTCCACGCATTGCTTCTTGTCCTACCCTCAGGTAATTTGGAGAATAGCTTGACTCCCTTTTCTTTGTGACAGCCTGTCAGATATTGGAACACTGCTATCAAGTCTCCCCTACTCCTTCTTTTCATTAAACTAGACATACCCATTCCTGCAACCATTCTTCAGATGTTTTAGCTTCCAGTGCCCTAATCTCTTTTGTTGCTCTTCTCTGCACTTTTTCTAGGGTCTCAACATCTTTTTTAAATATTATTGATAGTTTTATCATATATTGTAAAGAATATTTCATTTGCATAATCAGGTTAAAACAGGTTTTTGGTAGAAAATCTCATTCTCCACTGAGCCATGCAATTGTCTGAAACATTGCTGGTTATTTTTTAAAGGCACCCTGTAAAGTATGTATTTTTTTTCTAGTACCAAGAAGATTCTATTCCTTTCACTTCTTAACATCCACTATTTTCATTTCAAAAAATTCTGGACAGCCATAAATGAAATGTTTTTTATAAATGAATCCAAACATGCCAAAAATTAGATGATAAAAATGGTCAAAACCTGGGTCAAAATCTCCCAAAGTTATCCGAGAAAAATTAGACCGCATTCTGACATGGAATTTAAAGCAAATGTTTAGGAACCATTTTACAAAGTCTTTACAAAGACCATGGAAATATCAGTCTCCAAATCTTGTGAAATTATAGAAAGTCTGGATGAGTGGAATTGATTTTGTTTATTGGCAATGTGTATGAGATTAATGCCCAAAATGTCAATGCATTATATGCTTGATCATGAGAAGTATGAAGAATTTGTATGAAGTATGAAATAAAGCGTTAAGTTCTTTCATATCCAAATTGAAATCACCAGCTGGGGGTTATGTAAGAGGTTGCACAAGTTCCTTAAATAATTGCATCTATGACATATATAAAGAAAACTCAGAGGGAATGCTTATTGATTATTTGATAAAGGCAGAGATAATATCCATTAATGATCTTGTTAATGCTGGGCCAGCAGTTTTAATATTCTTTTTACATTTTGTATGTAAATGCTTATGTTTATGTAATAATAGCTGATGTTTGACTATTGTAATAATTTATTTTCCAAAAACTAAACAAGCATTCCTGTGTTTTAATGGAAAAGAGCTTCTGAAGCAGCCATTGCATAAACAATACTCTCTCTCCTTCTTAAAAGCTATAAAATGGCGCAACATCACCTTGAAGGGAGATCACAGCCAACCCAACACATGTGTGAGATCTGTGTACTCAAGCATCACATGAAGCACTTGCAGTTGCAGTGATTGAACAAATTCAGAGATTTCTTATGTTTTGTGGTCAATATTTAGAATTTTGAGTGTGTTTTATGGACAGCCTCATGTAACAATTGCTATAGTGGGGTTGCATGGTGCAATGATTAAGGTCCCAGGCAGAGGTGGGTTCTGAATCATCTTACTGCCGGTTCGCTCAGGGTTGTGTCTCACATGCATGCAAAGCGTGCAAGCGCGAGCGCAGGGGGCAGTCAAAATCCATGAAGCGGCGCCCATGGAGACATTGACAGAACTGGCTCTGTGACATCATCGTGGAATTGCTACCTACTCTATAGAACCGGATAGAACCAGTGGAACCCACCTCTGGTCCCAGGTTGGAAAGTGGGACATCATGCATTCTAGTTCTACCTTAGGAACAAAGTTTGCTGTGTGACTTTGGGCCAGTCACTCTCTCTCAGCCCTAGGAAGGAGAAAATGGCAAACCATTTCTGTATCCAAAATTTAGAGATTTGTCCAAGCATCCAAAGAAAGGGTTGCATCATTTTAACATTTTCTTTTCAAACAATATACTGGAAGTTAGATAAGGTCCTGAGACTTCATAAGAAGTATAGATTATGTTTGAAATGGTTGCTTTGGGTTGGTTTACAGTTTTACCAATCCTAATGGATTCTAATGGATACATTAAAATGCTTATACATAGTAGAAATCAACAACAATAGATAGGACTGGGAGTTTGCTAGCACTAAGGAACATGTTGTAAAACAGTTTGTTGTCCCCATGAACCAGACTGGAAGCCCAGCTTAAATCAAACACATTCTATTATGATACTTAAAGAATCAGAATTAAAAGTGGATTTTAAGGTCAATCTCTGATCCATGCAAAAAAATCTATATTAAAATATCCATGACAGATGGCTGTTCAAATTCTGCTTGAAGACATCCAGGGAAGGGAAACATACCCCTTCTTTATATGTAGATTTATATTTCCACCACAAATGGTTCATAAAGCCGATCACCACAGGGAGATACAAACACAATTATATAACAATCCATCAGAAATACGTATAAAGTATCTACTGAAATATGTATCATCAACTGAAACACCTGTCTAAATAAGTATGTTTTGATCAGCTGTGGTAAAGTCACAAAAAATATTGCTGTCTTGCCTATTCCAGAGCTGAAATAGGATTTGAGAATACCTTTGGGAGATAGAAGGAGGTGCTGCAGCAACTTAGACAATAAGAGAAATCTGAGTCCAAAGCAGGAATGGGAGCCAAGAAACTGTCCCAGAATTGACTTCTCCTGTTCTCTGGAACATAAAGGCAAGGAAGGGGAAAAGCACTTTCAGATTTGAAGCTTCTGTTACTGTAGTTTACAATAATAGTAATATTAGTTTTCTTGGTTTTGATTTCCTGACCTGGACTACCTTGAAGGCAGTGGTGAAATCCATTTTTTTTTACTATTGGTTCTGTGGACGTGGCTTGATGGACATGGTGTGGCTTGGTGGGTGTGGCAGGGGGAGGATACTGCAAAGTGCCCATTCCCTCCCCACTTTGGGGCCAGCCAGAGGTGGTATTTGCCAGTTCTCCGAACTACTCAAAGTTTCTGCTACTGGTTTTCCAGAATCTGTCAGAACCTGCTGGCTTTCACCTCTGCTTGAAGGGCTGACAAAAGCCCAGAGATGCCACAGAACCTTGCTTCATTCTTGTCAAACTTACTTTCATGGTCAGTGCAACAGAGAGAAGGACCTGCGAGGCATACCACTTTATAAATTATGATCAGCACTGTAAATTGTTCCAGAAATGGCTTTTAGCCATGAAACTTTGGTTAAATGGATATGATTAAAGCCCCCAGAGCAAAGAAGCATTCTAAATCAAGTAAAATTTAGAAATATTTTTCAAAGGCAACTTCAGGCAGAATGTGTGACGGTAGTCCAAACAAAATGTAATGGACTGATTAGCTGTAACTAAGTAGCAGTTAAATGAGGAAACATGTCCTTTCAATTGAACTCTTATAAAACCTTGGCAGGAAAATTCCCCAGCCTGAATCCATTACTCCAGTTGAGCAGGTATTCAGGATTGGCTGCAGTTACTTAATATTGTCAGAGGCAATTCTTTTTTTTCCAGTGCATGCCCAGAAACAAGCAATGTTGTCTGGGGAATGTATTAGCTGAGTCTTGGAGGTATCAAGAAATGTGTTTAACACCAACGTAATTTTTTTTTTAAATCGGCATTCTTTTCTGGTACAGAAAAAGAATTGTTGGTTTTGAAATTTGTGCAGCTCTAACTGTGTGTGTGTGTTTGTTTGTGTGTATGGGGCATATTATTTGGACTTTCAGTTTTGTTTTTTGCTTTAATTCCCATGACATCCGAAGTATGGGTCGTATTAGAACAATAAGCTATGAAATAAAAAAGTAAAATAGAATTTTACTATATTAAACTTAGATTTGTAGAAGAATGGTAAAACTCAGGAGATATTATATATTAGATATAAGAATTTTGTGGGAGCCAAGAGGTCAGATGTGCACATACAGATACATGGGCACAAACAAAAACAATAGTTTTCAGATCTTGAAAAAAATAGCTGCTGTCTGTAACGTTTCTATCCAAAGCTAATGCAGTTTACAAGAATGTATAATAACCAATTTCAACAGTAGCAACTGATGAAAATACCAGATTTCCATGTCTGGCTATGTTAGTTCCTGATTTTGAATGAGTTTTAAACGAATAGATCAAACCTACTTATATAATCTAGGTCAGCAACATTAAAGTTACTAGTACACAAGGAAGATTAGCTTATTTTCTGGATAGTTGTAATCCAAGATTAAATGTTCACATTAATTCCTTTTTTACAATTCTTACATGGAGTATGATACAGTATATTTCACTTCTGTGTGTAGATATATAGTACAGGTAAATCTTGACTTACAATGGACCTCCCTAGGGCTACATACAACCCTGATTTGAATTTCTGATGGCTGAGCCCCTTCTGTGTTCATGTGATCATATTTTGGGTGCTCAGCAACCAATCCACATTTACTGCCATTTGCAGTGTCCCATAATTTGCAACACTTTTTGCTGGAAACCAGCATTTAGAGCTTGATGGTGCAGTGGTTAGAATGCAGTATCGCAGGCTAACTCTGCCCACATCCTGGAGTTCAATCTTGACAGAGCTCAAGATTGACTGAGCCTTCCAGCCTTCTGAGGTTGGTAAAACAAGGACCCAGGTTGTTGGGGGTAATATGTTGGCATTGTAAACTTTCTGGAGAGTGCTGTAAACCATTATGGAGCAGTATGTAAGTCTAAATGATATTGTGATTTATTCTGGTTTCTGGCAAAAAACACCCTTTGCAGACAATGGATTCACTTAACAACTATGTTGTTCACTTAACAATCACCGTGATTCAATTGATGACTGGTGCAAAAAAATATAATAAAATTGGGCACAATCACAGCCATTTATTTAATGACTGGCATGACTTATGACCATAATTTTGGTCTCAATTACAGTTGTAAGTGGAGGACTATCTCTACAACCTAGTATAAAAGGAAGAGGAATTCATGAAAAAAATAGGTTGTTAACATGAGCCTGAGCTGTTCCACATATATACAGAAGGAGGGCTGTGAAACTATCTACAGACTTCTCACACATAAAACTGGACATAAACTGTTTCAACTTCTTCCTTCATGACGAGGCTATATGGCACTGCCAAAGCAGCTAGACACAAGGACAGTTTTCGCCCTATGCCATCACTTTGCTAAACAGCTAATTCTCACAACACTGTCAAACTATCTCGTAGGGCTGCATTACTATTATCCTTCTCATCTTTCCTAGTACCTATTTCCTTATCTTCTTATGACTATAACTGTGTTGCTTGTATCTTACGATTTATATTAATTGTTTTATTTAGTATCCTTGTATGATTTATGTTGATTGCTTATTTAGTATTCTATGGCTATCACGGAGTGTTGTATCTTATGATTTATGATGAATGTATTTTATGATTATAATCATGATTTATCACTTGTTGCTTGTATGTACACTGAGAACTTATTCACTGGAGACAAATTCGTTGTGTGTCCAATCACACTTGGCCAATAAAGAATTCTAGCTGCAGACAAAACAAAAATAAGAAAACCCAACTTGTCTATTTGTTCACACTTTGCAATGACCTTTTGGAGGGGTAGACTGTCTAATCTTTCCAGGTCTCTTTATTAAAACAATGTCAGAACAGCAAATCAACTTCTAAGGAACCTTAATTTTCATTGATTCAATTCAAAAAAAGCTGCCAAAAGAGAAGAAATAAACTTTTAGAGAGGATAATAATACCGTGGAACTATAAAGGACCATTTAAAGCTATCAAGACCAACATTCTTGTTGTTATAGGAGTCTACATTGAAGCATCCTTGGCAGATGGCTGTTTCAAATCATACTATTTATGTGCAGTTGCTTACAGATTCAAAACAAGAAAACAGTGAATATGACAGATGCAGAAGTTTGGATGGTTGATTGAGTACTACTTTTTTCTTTTTACAGTAAAGTTGTTAATAGGGCCAAAAAAGCTGATTGACTCATTAGGCCTATAAGTGGGCGAAGACAATTCTACAAATGAACAAATCCTCAAACCCTTCCAACATATCAGATTATGATTGTTATTTTGTCTGTTTTCAACCACGTTGAGCAGCTGTCTGACATTTGAAAATAAGGCAATTCACTCTTACAAATTAGGGCAGGGTTATATAGAAATCTCTAAACCCAGCAATTTTAACTGGGAGAAACATCATTATATGAAACAGTTGAAGCCATGACAAAATCTGGAAGAACAAGAAGTTTCTGCTAGAATTTCTCCCTAAACAAAGCTGCAAAACAGAATCCAGATCACTGCAAATGACTTGTGTGAAAGTCTAGCTGACACTGGAACAGATGCCCATATGCATCTATAGTATAACTGCATGGAAGAACTGCTAGAAGGACTCCTTTCACTGTCTGCTTATTAGTCATAAAGTATGCAAAAGGGAAAAATGAAACATTGTAGAACTTAATGGCTTGGACTGATGAAACAAACATTGCACTAGTTGGTCACAAGTGCAAGAAATAGTTCTGGAGAGAAAAAAAGGAATGGTTTATGTGAAAAGAGGACACTTTATTTATCAAATTTCTCACCAAAAGTACAAAAAGTGACTCTGGGCAGCCAACCATTAAGAATAGGATGGTTCTATGACAGCTAGAGGCAGAGCAAATATTATGTGGGTGGAAAAACACAAGGGATTTAAGTTAAGACCCACATATTCTAGAAGTAAGTGCTCCACAGTCAGTATTTAACTTTATGCCATGTAGAGAACAATGCTTTTCAGTTCTGCAACTTTAAGATGTCTTACATTTAATTCTCATAATTCCACACCCAGCATGGGATTTCTCGAAATTAAAGTCCATTTATCTTAAAGTTCCCAAATTTGAAAACCACCGTTGTAGAGGTTAAGTCAGTTTCTGTTCATTTAGGATTCCTTGGTTATAATTTGACCTGGGGTATCACATTTCTGGCTGTATCAAATGAAAGAACCTCTATTTGATGAGTTTATATCCTAATAAGTGTGTTAATCTTGAATTTGGCATTCAGATATGTGTGTGTGTGTGTGTGTGTGTGTGTGTGTGTGAACAGACTAACATGAGCAATCCTGAAAACTTTATATAGTAATATCCAAAATCTAAGTCCATAAGTTCTCATTTCTTTTTTTAATTCAAAATATCAGCCAGCATTTCAAGCCTTCTGCATCCATGCTCAAACCTTCTCCTCATTTATTGAGACTGCTACACAAGTGAGAATCCATCTTTCTGTTTTAGGCATTATTTCTGTATCCTGATGTCTATGTGCTGCAGAACTTGCTCCAAAACCTGCTCTGTGAGTAACAGCTCAGATGGAAAGATCAAGGGTGCATAATTTTGCAGGCATGGCTGCAGAACAAACAGCATTTTGCCAGCCCATCACATTCTGCTACCACATTCAAAAATGGATTCTGAAATTAAAAGTAAATCTTTCTTCTCTTCTTATAAAAATAAAATTGTGTCAAGATGGATTCTTTTTTTCCCTTTTTCCTGCTTAAATTCTTGGCAATTGGAAAGACTTCAAATCTCTTCCTGAATTTGGAAATGCATTTACAAAAACCTGGCCTTCTGGTTTGCACCTCACATTCATGACTGGTTGAGTCTAACCACAAAGCCAAGTCTTGTAGGTACATTAGAAGTAATATGGATTTTAGATCCAAATTTTTGACCTACTTTTAGTGAGGATATGGAAGATTTATTTTGGATATATCCACTGAATTAATTTACTTATGTTACCATTGGCAGACATTTATCTGATGAAAAGATGGCATTATTAATATAACGATTTTCCAAATTGTATTCATAGTAATCGTTTTACTTTGCAGTAGCAATTATCTCAGTTTTATGAACACAGGACTTTGCATTATTTTTATAACATAAAATACTGGTTACAATTCAAAACAGCAAAATCAGTAGCTTATCCTTCTTTTAAACACACCTTTCCTGTTCACATCCAACTGACCTTATCACATTTCTTATATATTGAGAAGAACAGTTAATTCAATCTATATGTGAAATTCCTTTTTCCCCATCCCCTTACCTTTGACTCATTACTGCTGTTTCAGTGTTTGAATTGCAATGCTACAATATCATTATAAGTCTAATCTTACACATACCTCCAAACAGGAGAACAGTTGTGGTGGTGGGGGACTTCAGCTGACAGCTTACAACCATTGTAGTCTTGGAACCCATTCTTGGCTTTAATCACACTCACAATTTCTTTTCATCATAATTTTCTTTCTCTCTCTCCATGTTATACATTCATTCTTCTCAAAAGTAAACAAGGACATTGCCTTTTGTATTTTCGTCTTTATTTTATATCTACCCAGTCTTTATGCAAGGATATCATGAAAATTTAGAACTTAAAATATGAACATGCTTGTTTGCCGTAATAATAAAATAATTCAAGCAGAGAAGCACTTGCCACAAAGTAGCCCAAACATAACAATTATTGATAAGAAAGACAAAAATAAAAGTCTGCAAAGTGGATAGCACAGTATCTAGAGACAGCAGAAGTGAAAGAATGGGAGAAAATACAAAGACCTGCAAATGAAGGTAGAAAGATTGTGGCAAAAGAAATCAAAGATGATAGGTGATAGGTACTTTGGGTACAATCTCAAAACATATGGAGTATCAGTTGATCACCATCAGCATTGAAAAAAATCACTATCAGTCAATTGCAAAAGGCAGCCTTACTTGGAACAGCTCACATCCTGCAATGATACCTTTAATACCATCAAACAACTTGAGTTACCTACCCCCTAACCCCCAAGCCCCTGTGAAGGACTTGATCAGTGGATAAAAATGCCAAACCCAGTCCAAACATCTGGCTGACTTTGCTATGAACAACAACAAGAATGACATATGGAAGAAAAATTTGTGTTATGGAATATTTGTGACATAGAATAGAATAATTTATAGAATAGAATAGAATTCTTTATTGGCCAAGTGTGATTGGACACACAAGGAATTTGTCTTTGGTGCATATGCT
>JANHFT010007541.1:61710-75500 GCA_032467955.1 Pseudoxenodon macrops
ATTCTATTCTATTCTATTCTATTCTATTCTATTCTATTCTATTCTATTCTATTCTATTCTATTCTATTCTATTCGTAGGAAGGAATAAGTAGAAAACACCCTCATACCATAGTAGGTATACATAAATATTTGGTCCATCTTTCAGCTTGAATAATTTGTGATCACTGACAAACATGTATTCTGTAGCCAAGTAAAATGTAGTTTGTTGTCCTCATAGCTTTAATTGTGATCACTAGTGGCCAATAGGGCTAATGTTAACTGGAAGCAGAAACAGTACTTCAAGAACAGCAATATTTTCTTCAGAAAAAGATAATCAAGTAACTTCAAAGTGCTTGGTGGATCTAGCTGTGACAGCAAAATAGAACCTTCTTGAAAATAGTTTCACTGTTTTCTAGTAAAAAGAGGCCTTTTGGCCCACTTTAAAAGCAGGAAAGTTATCAGTTTATATTGGCCACAGAAACCTTTAAGTTAAGTGTTTTGTGTTTATATTTACAAGTGAAGAACAGAGCAATAGAAATGATATTGGATACTCACATTGCAGAATTTCCAGGCTTTAGAATGATACAAGTTATAACAGTGAAAATATGGCCATAGGCTGATTGTGGAACAGATTACAAACTGCTCGTGTACATGTTCCAAGTCACACTAAAGCAGACGAACACAGCCAACCCATTTCCATAATAAGGTCTTGAACATATATCCATCATTTTCAAGGAATCACTCTGAAATTCACTGACAGAACTAGAGGAACTGTGGAATGAAATTAAAGAAGTGGTTAGGGCTGGATGTAAAAAATAAAAAAAAGGTTGCCAAAGACCAAGAAACAGAAGAAAGCAAACCGGGTGACAGAATAAATGGTAGAAATTGCCAAGAAGAGAAGAGGAGCCAAAGCCAAGAAATAACAAAATCTCAGGAAGAATCTAACAAAGAATTTCAGAGAGCTGTTAGATAAGATAAGAAGAATTAAAGTGACATCTGTAAAGACACTGAAAATGGAAACAGATATGGCAAAACAAGGAAGTCTTCCAAAAGATCTTTGAACTCAGAGGAGGTTCCAACCTTAAATTGGTATGCTAAAGAATGCCAACAGATAGCAACTGATTCAAAGATCACAGATGGAAGAAGAGTTCTGGAAGTCTATTAGTACAGATGTCAACATTTAACATAGCTTAGATTTTCTATTTATAAAAATATCTTGTACTAGAAAATGAAGTTAGATTACAACTCCAACCTTTATCAAGTTGGAAAGCTATAGGGACTGATGGAACACTTGTAGAAATATGGTAAGTTATGGAAGAAAAATTAATCAAGTTTCTAACCAAACCATGCAAGCAAACCTTGAAAACAGCACAATGGCAACACATATTGGAAGAAATCAGTCTGCATGCCAATACAGAAAGAAAATTTAACAGAATGTGCAACTATTGTACAGTGTCCTTAATGTCATGTGCCAGAAAAAATAATACTTAACATCATTAAACACAAATTAGCCTACAAGGAAAGAGAGATACCAGATGTTAAAGCTGGCTTTAGAAAAGGCCAAGCAACTAGAGATACTATTGCTGATACATATTGGCTAACTGAGAAAACATAAAAATACAACCCCCCCCCAAATGAGTCCATATGTGCTTCATGGACTACAGAAAGGTCTTTAATAAGGTCATCTAATTGATCTCATGTGAAACTGTAGACAGGTAGGAAGTCCCAAGTAGAACATTCAAACCAGATTGCTACTGGTTGGCAATAGTGAGTAAGATAAAGCTCTATATTCTCTCCTGATTTATTTAATATCTGAGAATAGAGAGAGATTTTAGACTGGAAGGAGCACAGCAAAAAAAATGGGACTAAGATTAAATGTACAAAAGATCAAACTAATGACAATATGTGCAGCAAATAGCCTTAGAAATGACAATATTTAAATATTGCTTGTCTTCATTGCATCTTTTAAAAGAATGTAAGAAATAAGCACAAAGGAAAATAATAATCGGAAATACTGAAATACAGGGTAGAATATAATACCGAAACATCACAAAACAAATACATTTCAATACATATTTGGAATGTTATAGAAGTATGAAATATCATTTTCTATTCGAGATCCACCATCGAGTTTTAAGCTGAAAAAAACCCTGATAAACATTGATCTCATTAAAATAAAATTACAAGTAGTAAATCATGCATTCCATAAGTACCATAAAATATACAAACTAAAATATGAGCTCTAAAGTCTACATTTTGGGTATGGCACAATTCCCTGTGTGAGATTATAGTCTAAGAATGATTTCCAATTAAAATTACCTGTATTAATATTAAGTATCATGTCATGTTAACTTTTTAAATACGTTATTTTAGACATTGAGACATATTTCCACAATTTAGTTAGCCATTTTTCCAAACAGGGAATCAGAGATCTTTTTGAATTAAAGGTATTTCATAGATTTGCTTCCGTTAATATGTAAAATTCCAAACTTAGTATATTTTTAAAAGTTTAATGTTTTGTTAAAAGTTATTAAAATTATATCTGGTTGCAATAGGATTGCAGCTTTCAAGATGGCTCTTTCTACAGTGAATCACTTTCCAATATTGTTGGTCTTCGTAATATTCACAATAAATTGTGAACACATATGAAAGAAGGATCTACCCTCCTTGCTACATTTCCAACACATTTTAGAAAAATAATTATTCATTTTAGCAATCAGAATAGGAGTGATATTAATTTGTAGAACATCTTACAGTATATCAGTTCCCTATAATGATTAAAGCAAATTAATATTATTTTTCCATTGACATTCCTACTCTTGTGCATCTCTAAATATATTCATAGTCTGTCTCAATTTAATGCTACAATCTTTAACTTGCTCAGATTTTGAATCATAATCATGCATAAACCATATGTAAAATGGTCAGTACTATGACTTTTAAGAGTTTTAAGTTTGGTCAAGCTTCTCAATGTTGGTCTCACTTTCTATAATTCATTTATTGTTGCACTGGTTGTTTGAAGATATTGAAGCAATTAAATATGAAAGAAAACTATATAGTTATAGATTCAAAAGATTTTATCTTTGTCCTGTTATTAATAAAAGCTTAAGGAAATTATCTCTTCACTAAGCAAATTTCTTCTGTTTTTTTAGGATCCACTATCAACAATAAAGGAACCAGCTGTTAAGAGATATACTACAGATTAGCATTTGGTAGGGAGGCAATAAAGAAAAGAAATTCACCAGTTTTTCATGTCACACTGTGTGGAAGTAAAAGTTGGATCTTGAAGAAGTAGAATAGAAAGAACTTTTGAATGTCGTCTTGGAAGAATACCATGGTTGATATAGATCCCAGAATAAATGAATTCAGAGTTGAGGCACAAATGGCCAGATTAAAGTTGTAAAATTTTCAACACAGTATCCAAAGACTCCGTTCTCTTGAGAAGTCTATATTGCCGGAAAAGGGTGGAAGGAAAGAGAAGAAGAGGATTACCAGCAGCAAGGTGGATGGACTCAATTACAAGTGCACCATTGAAAGCCCAGAAGAGCGTATGTTTGGACAGATCATTCGGCAGGAGATCTATCGATGTAGTCACTAACAGTCAATATGAGACTTAATGCCACATAATAAATCAACCACAACCATATAATTTACATATACATTATTTTCAAGATCAATAGAACTTTGATATGATAGTCTCATTGTGAAATTCTTATTATGGTACATTTCCTTTTTGTAAGAGTTTATAGTGCAGTTTTTTAGATGTTTACTAAGAAGCAATTAGTGTGCTCAATGGGATTTTCCTCCAGAAAATTGGACATTAGAATAATAAAAAACAATGATCAGACTACATTATTAACTAGACTTAGACTTAGAAGACATAGAATAACTTTATTGTCATTTTGAATGTACACTAATCGGCATACATTAAAATGAAATTTCGTTGCATACAGCTCTCAAAGGGTCACCACCTCTAATATACACCACATAAACATGACAAAATAAATACATAAATACAAAATTATGCATACACCCACATATATTATATGACATGGAGAAACAACATAATGTCAAGCCTCCAAGTAACGTGTCCCAAAAAATAAAGGCTAAGGCATTCCATCTTCCTTTTCAAATCCATTTTTTAGGAACACATTAAATTGGCAAGGACTTGGTGTAATTTCAACTCTGAACCGGATCAGGAATTACACTCAATAAAAGCAAAAGTTGGAAACATTCCGCTCCTGAATCACAATCTCCAATCCCTTGTGAGTCCAACAGCCTGGTGACTCCAAACTCCATCTCCAGCCAGCTGCAGGCCTCTTCTATCTTCCCATGGGAAAAGAATGCCAGCTAGACATAATATTCCCACATTATCTTTACACCCCCCTTTCAACAGTTAGAAAGCGGCGAGCCTGAAAGTATTTTTAAATTCAGTTACTACAAGCCTAAATGCTAATAGAAAAAGAGTACAAAGACTACAATAAAATATGGCTACACGTATTTTTTGGAGGTGTAAGCACAGGGTTGTAAATTACTCTCTGTATTCCTCTGAAGAAGGACTGCTGCAATGGCCACATCGCTGGTGTCAGCTTGGATTACGAAGGGCCTTAGGATTGGCTCCTTGACAAAGAGACACTTCAACTCCTTGAATGCCTGCTGGCAATCTAAAGTCCATTTTAGGGGTTGACTTGGCTATGGTTGTGGGGTCCCCTCCCAGTCATTAGCACTTCGGTGATGGGTAGGGCAATCTCAGTGAAGGAGGGGATGAATATGGCTACATATATGTCATCTTCAGGGTCTGTTCTATTCTATGGGATGCAAACAGGCCATGTATTTTCAGGAAAAAGACATTCTTGCCATCCATTAGAGTGGTACACTTTAGTGTTATTCCTTTCTAACTTTGGCATATTCCAAATGTGTGGACCAACATCCAGAGGTCTTGGCAAAAGTCATGCTGGGTGAAATTTTTTTAGCAATCTAACTTTACTTCTTATAGTACTAAATAATTTATTCTCAGAAATTTTATTTACTATCACAACAGTCCAGCTTTTAAAAAATATTTTATATAAGTGTCATAATCTTCAAATAGCAGATATTTCTTACATTCATGGCTACATCCCTGTGAATTTTTGAGACTTGGAAGATAACTTTTTTGTCTATTTTCATTGCATTATTTTGACATTAACTTTTTTTAAATAAGTAGCACTTCAGAGGTTATCATTTTATTATAAATAATTGTTTTTAGTATAAATAGTAAATGGTGCATATGTTTTTTTCAGCTGTGATATTTTATCAATTATCACTCAATACTTACTATAACCGTCTGCTCAGAAGTAATTTTTTTAAAGTTTGCAGCAATAGGTAATGCTACAAAACCTGCATAAGAATGTATGAGGTTCTATTTACATCTAGTTCCTTGGCATTTGTATTTCTAACATCTTTCCATGGCAACAATAAGTCCTACAAGGATTCTTTTTGAACATTTCAAGAATTTTAGATTTTATCAAGCCCCCATATTCTAAACATACCATATTCTAAACATACCATTCATACTAAAACATATGAAGAACAATTGCAGGAATTGGGTATCACTAGTCTAGTGAAAAGAAGGACTAGGGGTGACATGATAGCAGTGTGCCAATATTTGAGGGGCTGCGACAAAGAAGAGAAAGTCAATGTATTTTCAAAAGGTCAGATGGCAAGACAAGAAACAATGGATGGAAAGTAATCAGGGAGAGAAGCAACCTAGACAAATTTCATAACAGTGAGAACAATTAACCAGTGGAACAGCTTGCTTCAGAGATTGTGGGTGCTTTGTCACTGAAAGCTTTTAAGAAGAGACTGGACAGCCACTTGCCTGAAACGGTATAGGGTCTCCTGCTTGAGTGGAGGTTGGAGGTTGGACTAGAACACTTTCAACTCTATTATTCTGTATTCCGATTAGAAAAGCATGGCAATGATTTCAGTCATCTGTAGGATAAGAGTAATATATTTCAGTTTTCATCTTCCACATCACTGTTTTTAGTATTCTTACCTAAAAGAGGGCTGTTTTTTTCTGGGTTCTGTTCCCCAAAGGAATGTTTACTGATTCAAAGTTCATTGGAATGCACAACATTTTCCATGGTCTGCCACTGTGCCAGAGGTATTATGTGAGTGAGTTTATCTGGTTTTGGAGGTGAGTTTCTGTGTTGTTGTTTTCTGTTGGTGGTGGGGATTGGAAAGGTTTAATTAAAAAATGGACATCAGGACCATAAATCAGCCTATGATCATGGGTTCAGTAACTGAATTGAGCTTTGTGTACTTTCTTAAATTCATAGGGCAAATACTACAACGCCTGGTTGGTTTTGTGGTCAGGTCACAGGGGAGGAGACAAGAACACAAGGAAATCAATTATGCTCATGGACAAGTTGCTCCCCTTTATATGCCCATGCATAACACTAGGACACATGTTTGCATCAATAATTTCCCAAGAGTTTATTTACTGTGACTTGGAAAAAGAAAACACCTTGGATTGCTACTCTGGCAAAACTACAGGATGACCACAGGGGAAAAAACCAGTCAAACATGCTCACCTCAGTTACTCTTTCCTCTAGCATAATTATTGCTTCCCAAAGGAGGAAGGGAAAAAGAATGAAAGACCAACCTATAGAAATTTTGATTGCATGATTTTAATTGAAAATTGTGCTGGAAAAGCAATGAAGTTGAAAGACCGTACAGTTTTACAGTTGCATGTCAACTCAGCTTGTTTTGGTGAGAAACACATGCAGAAAGTTACAGCAGTGACAACTGTTGGCAGAAATACCCTCAAGACAATTAATGCCTGGGCAATTCCAATCATTAGATATACTGCTGGACTGGACTCAAGCAGAACTAAAAGACCTGGATAGGAAGATAAAAAAATATTAATGACAATGAATCATGTCTTTCATCCACACAAATCCTACCTACCAAGGAAAATTGATGGGCATGGAATGCTTTAAGGACACCAGATATTTGAAGAAGAAAAAAGATTATTGGAATAATATGTGAAGGATGCACTGAAAATGGTGCACTGTGAATATTGTAGAGATCAAATTGGCTTATAAGAAAAACTAAACGAAGAATAGAAAAGAAACAGGCCATTGCAAAGGATTGCATGGCTATTACCCCAAAAAGACTAGCTGGCAAAGCACATAATATCAAGAGCAGGAAAGTTGATTTAAGGACAGGAAATTTGAAGAGAGAGAAAGAGGGGAGGGGGGCTAATTCTGGCTGCACAAGGCCAAGCCTTAAGAACAAACGTATGCAAAGCCAGAATTAAGAAAACAGCAGCAAACAACAAGTGCTGCCTCTGCAAAGAAACAACGGACCATTTAATCAGCTGCTGGATGAAGATTGCACAAACTGACTACAGACAACAACATGACAAAGTAGGAATAATGGTCCATTAGAATAGTGCAAGAAACACCAGTGACAAAATCACACCAATCAATTGTAAAAGCCAGCTTTACTTGGAACAGCTTTCTTCCTGTGACAATACCTTTAATACTATCAAACAACAACATCTACTCATCTCAAGTCTTTGAGAAGAACTCAATAGTAAAATACCAAATCCAGCATAAACATGTGGCTGGCTGTGTGGCCAAACCTAATAATAATAACATTTGCTATTTATTTATTAAACATCAGCAAACATTAAAAACAGCAATAGTTAACTGCAAAAACAACGCAGAAGTCAGAAAAAAAGCAGGAAGACAGAGGAACATGTACAACAGGCAAAAAATTTATATTACAAGTAGCTCTTCAAAACATATTTGTGGACCTATTACTAATCTACAATTCTACCAACATTTTAGTAACCTGATTCCTGACTGTTTCTAGGCAGTAATGCAGAACAGACCAAGAAAGTCTTTGTAAAAGTAGATAATATCATTACTATTGTTATTGTAATTTCAGAAAATAATCCTGAAAGCAGAGTAACATTCTTTATTCCACAAAAGTTGTTCTAGCTCTGATAAAGCTGGTTTCCAATGGATGCCTATCATGCTCTCTTTTTTAACAAGAGTTAAAAACAGTGGTGAAATCCAATTTTTTTTACTACCAGTTCTGTGGGCGTGGCTTGTTGGGTGTGGTGTGGTGTGGTGGGCTTGGCTTTGTGGGTGTGGCAGGTGGAAGGATATTGCAAAATCCCCATTCGCACCCCACTTTGGGGCCAGCCAGAGGTGGTATTTGCCGGTTCTCCAAACTACTCAAAATTTCCACTACCGGTTCTCTGAACTACTCCAAATTTCAGTTACCGGTTCTCCAGAACCTGTCAGAACCTGCTGGATTTCACCCCTGGTTAAAAACACATTCACAAAGCTTTTTAACAGCAATTTTCTTTTGCAGAAAATAGCATGTCTGGAAGACTCACTCAGACAGAAAACATACTTCTTGACCCTAAGTTATCCATACAATTTCACCTGCACTGTCGGCTAGTAAACAACACCAAGTAGCTGCTGCTACTACCAACAAACAGAGATTTTGATAAAAGATTTTGACCTGTCTACATCCCAAAGCAATAAGATAGAAAGGGCATTGGAATTAAATTTTAAAAAAAGGTTAAAAGCTGGCGAAGAATGACCTAATTGTTTTACAGATGGTAGGCTAGATGCAATGCATAGTTTTACTTGTACAGGGTTAGTATGTTAAAAGCAATAAGCCATGGTGGATCAGATACTTGAGATTAAAAAAAGAGGTGAGGGGACGAGACAAATTCTAAAGTCTGGTTTACATGTGTTTTATTTATTTTACTTATTAAATGAAAAATACAACTGGAGTCACCTAAAAAAATACATTAAAACTTCTGTTTAGTTTTTATGATTTTTAGGTGGACATAATTTGCTTATGTCGAATATATGAAGATGAAATCATTACTTAAAAATGATAAGCAGCGTACTTATTTCAATAGTCTAAGAAGCTTGGGTAAATACTGAATGCCTTTAATTAGAAAAGTCTTGCAACTTATTAATATCACAATCAGCTTTTTAAAAACCCATACAAAATTGCACACATATTTCCGTTTTACCTAAATATAGACATTAGGTAGATATCCTTACAGCTATTTATTATAATTTACTATAAACCAGAACATAAAAGTATGTATTTTTAATAATTCAAAATCTCAGCAAAAAAAATCTGCTTATTTGTTTGATGGATTTGGTTCTTAAATCCCTTAAAAATTGTCATATCACATTTTTGGATAGCCATCTGGTTTGTTGAAGACTGAAAAATCTGCCTAACACCAACACAGAAATCTTGTCATAAAGAAAACAAATCTCAGAGAAATCACTGCAAGTATTCACAACAAAACAGTTTCAAGTACTTTACACATGCACGCACACACAAATGCACATGCACATAATTGGTGCACTTAGGTTGTCCACCCCAGGAGGGAATGGAGAACAATGTCATTAGCTCTACCCTCTTTTGTTACATACAGTGAAAATCTGATGCAGAAGTCTTAATTTGGAGTCTACCTTATACAGGTAGTCCAATTCATTTAGTGACAATTCAAAGTTACAATGGAGTGAGAAAAGTGACTTGTGACCATTTTTCACACTTACAACTATTGCAGCATCCTCATGGTCACATGATCAAAATTCAGGCACATGACTCGTATTTATGATGGCTGCAGTGTTCTGGGGTCATGTGAGTCACACCTTTTGTGACTTTCTGACAAGCAAAGTCAATGGGGAAAGTCAGATTCACTTAACAACCATGTTACTAACTTAACAACTGTGGCAGGAAACATCACAAAATGGGGCAAAAGTCACTTAATAAAAGTCTCGCTTAGCAACTGAAATTTTGGGCTCAATTGTGGACAGAAGTCGAGGGCCACTGTACTACTCAATGTTCTCTATCCACCTTACTCTTTATAATACAACTTTTGATTAATACATCAGGAAGCATTATGCAAAACAAAGAATCTGCCTCCATCAACCTTTTTACTTCAGAAAATGCCAAAGGGACTTTGACAGCATTCTTCCCCCCCCATACAGAAGCTTTCATAGGAAGTAAAAAGGAACAGTATTGTGGAACAGTTGAGATGGGCACTTTTTTTTGTAAGGTTCTGAGCAATATATGAAGCAACATCCACCCGCACAGAAATGCACACAGGTACACACAAAACAAAACCAGAAAATTACTTTCTAAACTGGGTATCACTTTTTGAACAAATGGAAAAGATTATAAGGCACATACTTAATTTTATGAACTGAAAGAAGCATATAGATACCTCTAAAGATAAATTAATTTATATGAAAAAAAGGCAAAAATCTATCTTCTTTTGTCCCTGGGCACTGAATAGGTACCACTTGGTAAAAGCCGCTGATTCCAGAATATGTAATGGAACCTGGGTGTCAGGGCCAAAACCAAGAATACCATGTATATTAATCATAATAATCATAATAATCATAATAATCATAATAATCATAATAATCATAATAATGATGATGAACTGGAAAACCTAGTTTAGAAAACACACAAACTTTTGAATATGTACCACGCTTTACATCCATGAATTGACATCAACAGGTTGTACCTGCCAAGAAAAATAGGGGGCAGAGGGCTATTGCAAATCCATCAAACTGTAGGGAAAAAAAACAAAGTTTGAATGATTATGTGAACCAAAGTGCAGAAAAATTGTTGCAGGCTGTGAAAAAAGAGAACATTATAAAAACAACAGAAACAAAGGCAGACTATAAGGAAAAACAGGTGGATGACATATTAAATAGATAGAAAACCAAACCTTTTCATGAACAGCACTTGAAAAACATTGAAGGAAAATGTGATGACAACTTTACATGGGCATGGCTTAAGATGGGAACCATCAAGAAAGAAACGGAAGGTTTAACACTCGCTGCTCAAGAACAAGCACTACAAACTAATGCCATGAAAGCGAAGATACAAAAATCTACTGACAATCCAAACTGCCGACTTTGCAACCACAAAGTCGAAACTGTTTCATATTTAATGTGAATGCAGCAAAATTGCACAAACTGATTACAAAGCTAGACACGACCGAGTTGCTAAATTAATAAACTGGTCATTATGTAAAAAATATGACTTGCCTGTATCCAAAAAGTCATGGGAACATAAAGTGGAAAAAGTTTATGAGAAGGTGAAGATCTTGTGGGACTTTCAAATGCATACGGATCGTCATTTGGAACAGGAGCATGCCAGATATCAGTTGTTGAAAACCGAAACGTACAATTTATTGATATTCCAGTACCAAGAGATGCTGGAGTCGAAGAAAAAGAACTGGAAAAGATAATGAAATATTGCGACCTGACCATCGAAACTACACAATTATGGATGAAACATGTAACAGTGGTACCCATTATCATCGGGGCACTTGGTCCAAGAATTTTATAAAATACATAAAGAAATTGCAACTTCCTGCAATAACACCAGCTCGCAAACAACTGCACTACTGTACTCGGAACATCGTACATTTTAAGAAGATACTGTACTTGGTTGATACCTGGGATGCTGGCAGCAACCCGTATCAACCATCAGCGCCAGTCAATGATATTTGTGATAGATTTTTAAATGTTCCGTTGACTGACTTTCATGTTTAATGAATAAGAGATAATCATCGTCGTCGTCATCATCATCGCCCCTCCTGACCCAAAGTCTGCTTCAAAGAGATTACGGACTTTATAAACAGTCAAAATCGACTTTGGCTGAACTGGGAAGAGACTCCCGATCCCGGGAAAGGAAGTATCAGGCGGCCTAAAGAAAATCCCCATTGGCTCTTGAAGGTCCCGCCTCGTCCTCTAAATGGATGTTCCCCTAAACCCGGTAACGACCTTCCGGGTTCTGATTGGCTGCAGCGACGCCAGGAAAGGAGGAGAAGAACCATCGGTGAAGGGAACAGGAAGGAAGATGGCGTTGCGGTGGGTGGCTGGGGTTTTTCTGCTGAGCCTGGGGCTGGTGGCCGCGCATACGGGACAGGTGCCCTTGCTCGCTTGGTCGAGTCACAGGTATGCGGGACTCTGAAATAGTCTACGCGGGTAATTGAGGTCATCACGGGGATTAGAGTCACGGGGGATCGAAGCGACCGAAGGGGTGGGTTTGAGGTTGCTTTGCGGGGAGTCTTTTTGTTTTCGTTTTGCTCCTCTGGATCGCTCCCTTTATCCACACCTTGCGGATATTTTAAACCTTTAAAGTTCCACAGATGCAAACCACCCGTGCTGCAAACGCGTGTATTCGTATCCCCCTGGAGACGAGTCTTGATTTGCTGCAGTTATACTGCATGTGCAATTCTGGGGAACCTATGAGAGGGTCTCACGGTCGCAGGTGGTTCCGTCCTTAGCTATTCTGGCTCAGGATTGTGAGTGAAACGGGTCTCTTGAGTGTAACTTTGGGTATCCTCAATGCAAAGCGGGGATCACTATTTTTGGGAACAGTAAGAAAATCCCCCTTTTTGCTATATGCCCCTTGGGAGAATATTGTGAAATACAATAGTCTGTTTGATCTGCAGTGTGCTTCGGATTTTGGAGCTGTTGAAATGTGCGTTTTTAGTACTATAGGGTGAAAAATGGTTCTAGAGGTGCTATGGTGTTAATGGGAAACTGAGGTAATGAATAGCTTAGTTTTTGTGGTATTAATAGTTTCTGTCAAGGAGATTGTAACTTTGGCAAAAGTATTGTTGATAACTTATGTCTTAGTTCCAAGGTGCCAATGTGACATTTCTGACACTGCATGGGCAGAGTATTTGATTTACATATAATGGCTTTTTTTCTAAAGTAATCAGTAAAGTTTGATTGACTTCTTCAAGAGCTATAGAATTTTTTTGCATCTGTATTGCAATGTATAGAAAAAGGATATCCCACACCCTTAGAAGAGTTTATTTTCACCAGTTTTTAGGTATAGGACTTTCCACATTGGTTTTTCCATTCTCCTTTCCATAATTTTCATTTTGATATGTCAACCAGAATCTACATTCTTCATAATTTCCTCTTTTTTAAAAAACACATTGGCCCCATTTGATTATATTTCCCTTGGTGTTATTGTTGTCCTTGCCTTGTGAGCTATAATTGTATTGTGACTATTTGCAATTAGTAAAGGGACATATTTTAAAAAAGTTATTGCAAAAAACAAACCAACAAACCAGGTGATATGATGGGTTTTCTACTTGCTCCTTTACTTAAATAATCTTAAATAATATTTTTGAGACTTTGATAAACTTAAGTGCCATTATAGTGTAGAAATTATGTGAGAATGTGTTGGCATGGTATTTTTTTCACCCCTCAAAAAGACTTGTTAGAATAAAACTTGGCTGTACATAAGAGATATAATAACTTATCATTTTGGTCTTTTATCATGGCTGCTAAGCATTCTCATCTTACTGTTATTGCAACTCAAACTAGAGGAATTTTCTCAATGAGCAGATATGGAATTGCAGATGGGATTAAGCCAGTTGATATGCAATACTTGTAGAAACTGAGCAGGTTGCCAAGTATTGAACCTAAAAGCGCACAGAGCCTTTCTTTTTGGCTTGTGGTGAGCGAAGTGCTAATTTTAATCATGCATGTTCTATCTGTGTCAGCATCATTCCCTAAACTGGGGTCATCTGAACGTGTTGACCATCAGTGCTTGTAACATCCTGCCAGTAGGCTGTCTGATTTGTTTGGGAGTTGAAATCCAGTACACAGCAGGTTGGAAAAGACTGTGATATTGCAAGAGAAAGATAAAAACTCCTGTGAAAGAAAAGTGTAGCTTTTCTCTTTTTGACTTTCCTCCCCCCCCCCCTCCGTCTTGTGAGTACAGCTCCTTGTGGTCCCCTT
>JANHFT010007541.1:91583-101861 GCA_032467955.1 Pseudoxenodon macrops
CTACAACCAGATAAACATATATATTACCATATTCTGATTCTATAGTATAGATAAATAAGTTGTAGTCACTGTGTAGATTCAGATTTAATGTTTCAGCACAATTGCTTAAACAGGTACATTTAAGCCAGGGGTGGGCTTCAAATTTTTTAGCAAAGGATTCTCTGCCCAGTTGCTGAGTGTGCATGGCCATGGTGGGCCCGGCATAGTCAGCCTCCTGCACCATGGTGGGGGGGGGCATTTATGCCCTCTCTGGGCTCCAGAGGCTTTTCTTGAGCCTCCGGGAGGGTAAAAATGGCCTCCCCAAGCTTCGGAAGCCTGAACTTCTGGTAGGTCCAATTTTTGCCCTCTCTGAGCCACCTTGCATGCCCTGCATTTACCTGCCCTGCATTTACCTGCATCCAAAATGGGCTGCATGGGGACTCCTGGGAGTGGTGGGGTGGGGTTGGTGGGGCCAGCCAGTGGGAGTGGGATTTGGGGGTTCTCCAAACTGCACAGAAACTTAGCTAGAGGTTCTTCCAAACCCCTGAAAATCCCAAGCAGCCCACCCCTGATTTAAGCCCTCAGTCATATTTTCACAGTGATGAGAGGCAACGCAAACCAATTCTTTTAAAATGCCTAGTCATGATAAACCTGTTTCATGTTCATAAAGACATTAGTGAAAGTTTATTCTAGTATTTAAAAGTACATTAAAAACTCAATTTTGCAGACACAGTGTTCTTACTATTGGTAGTTCTTATATGCCATACTCCCCCAAATACATGGATTTAAACATACATTTCCATATAATTGTAAACAAAATGTGCATAAATTCATGTCCTTTAAATGGGTATTTAACATATTTCTCCCAATGTATGCTGTTAATTGAAACTATATCTAATATTGTTTGTGATGCTAATATGCTTCATCAGTAGGTAAAATTCATACTAGGTTTGATTGGTGAATGACAGATACCACTGGTTTCCATCATCTTCCTTGTGTGCAGGAAAATAATTATCTATATTGTGTCATGTCAATTCACTCTTCTAAAAATCCTAGATTCATTCAGACATGCTGGGTAGAGAATTCTGGGAATTGAAGTCCACACATCTTAAAGTTTCCAAGGTTGAGAAACACTGGTACAGATACTGATTTTCAAAAGGGTAAAGTAGAACAGTAGAACAGAAACAATAACAAGGCTCTTTAAGAAAAGTTAAACAATGTCTTTACTATTCCAAGTAATTATCAGAATTATTACTCCTTGCTTGTACTTTCTGGTGTTCTTTGTTAGAAAGCTAATAATAATGTCATACACATATGGCTCTGCTGCAGTAATTAAGAATTAAGCAACAAACCCTAATCTATCATCCACTGCTGTGGGGATTTAGCTTTCTGACAGAAGGGAGAAAAAGTTCACAGCACAGGTAGAATCTGCAGCAATCAATTATGTTCTGTGAATGAACAAATGACATACTTGTGAATCAAAACCAAATGGCTGAAGTGCCACATTTTAGCTACGGTATATAGCTAGAATGTGTAGAGTGGGGGAAAAGGGGTCTTTTTAATCGAGAGCATGGATCCTGCAACCATTCTCATTGTTAGCCATCGTATAACATTTATAAACAGATGAAATGACAGGTTAGATATCAGAATGTTATTTATTACTTTCTGCATCTGTCAGGAAGTGGTGTGTTTTTGTCTAAGGGAAAGAATCCACACATATGGGCATGGATTCAGTATATGTGAGAAAAACTCTGCAGATGAATTTTTGTTCACCACCCACACACCTTTCTCTAACAACATGTATGGCAGAGGAAGATCACTTCATTTAGTCCTGTTCCAAATCACTGGACATGCATTGGCCACATACCCTTCTGGCTATACATTAGGTGCACAGAATTTTCCATGTATTGATAGACTCTTATTAGTTACAGATTCACCACTGAATATCTCTCCAGGCATTTTTTAGTACTTGCATTTTTATGACTTTAATTTCTTTCACTTACTATTTATTTTTCTTCTGTACTTTGTACAATATTTCTTACTTCCCAAAAAAACCCCAGTGTGATGGGTATGTATGTGTGTACACACATGTGTGTACATTTAGAATGTGAAAGTGGCAAGATGTATTGCAATCACGAACAGAACTAGTTGGCACAACTGTTCCCTCACACTTTTCAGTGACAATTAGTGACAAATCACAGTGTCACATTCTATTTGTTACTCAGATTCAGACTCTATGTTATCTGTAATTTTTCTTTCTTCCACTTTTTTTCAGTTCAATTTTAAATCAAAGAAGCTGAAGGGAGAAGACTCCAAAAGTAACCATTTGAGGCAAAAGAGAGAAATTCTGATAGGCATCTGAGTCAAAATACTTACTGAAACATGCCTACATGTTTCAGGGGATTTCCTTCTTCTGGACAACTTGTAAATATGAAAATTCTCATAATTGAATAAATGATGGAAAATGCATCCAGACAATAAACAGTAAAGAGAAATATTTTCTTATAATTCTCCCTTACACATTGTACACATCTTACCACATGCTTAAACAAATCCATTTGACCTTGACAAATAACTTAAGAGGAGATCTCATCCTTGCCCTCTGTTTCCTTTCTACACAAATACCTTCTTTTTAATTCCAGCTCTCCCTTATTAATTAATTTGGAGCTCTAGGGATATTGTAATTAGAGGTAAGCCTGCAGTATGGCTAGATTTGATCCAGGGTCAAACTGGCATGCAATATAACATACCCCACAGCATTTGTTATAAGGTTAAAAATGAGAGTTGAGCTAACACAGAAAAAGTTGGACCAAAATATGTTTTTCTAGCTAATGGCAATATTGGAGCTAATAATTTGTTTTAGATTCTTTTAATTTTTAAAGTTGGGGCGAGGTATATTTGAGAAAACTTTTTTTTAGTTTGAACAGCTTGCTCATACCTATTGTTGTTTCATCTGTTGGTGGTGACAATTCTCCTTTAATTTATTGTGTCATCCAAAAAAGATTCCCAAATAAAAGCAGGTAGCAGTGCTCTCTTTCTGAACTGGCTTCACATATTATCAGGGAAGATAATTTGTCTGTACTCTAGGTAGAAATGGTTTTCAACAAACAAACATGGTTACTGATAAGTTTGTCTCTGCTTCTTTGTTTTGTGCTTTCTGAATGTCAGTGAACTTCCCAATGTTGCAGCCTTTGAAGAAAAAAAAAAGGCAAGATATTTAGCACCAAGCAAAATATTTATGATATTAGCTTTGGATGTATAGAAACTTGAGTTGCACAATTTTAATAACTATCCATTTGTAGTTTGGATTCTGTGGCTCAAAGGTTTATATAGCATGTTTTATAATATGTCTCAATCAGAAGGGCTCTATATACTTCAGCCTATAAAACTAATTTCATATGTGGTTCAGACGTTTGAGTTTCCCAGATCTCATTTAATTGGAAGAGGATAATGTTGAGTATGGTTGGCAGATGTGTTGTTAATTAATATCCTACTGGGTTAATCAGCAGAACCTTGGGAGATGCTCAAAGACTTTTGATGTATTTTAGTGGGGGGGGGGGAAACCCTCACCACTTGATCTATAGCTTTTTAAACAAATTGTATTCATACTGTTCAATTATGAATTATTTTTTTATATAGAATTATTTTACTGTCTATTTTGCATTTTGTTATTTTCACATGTTAACAGATTGATATGCTGTATATTTCTTAAATGCAAGGCATTCCTTTTATTGGCATACTTTGATTCTTATATTTTTAAACCATTTCAACTTGTATTTTCTATTATGGTCAGTACATGCTTTACCACAAATATTAAACTACAGCAGCTTGGTACAACTAAAGCTTGGTACTGTTGTAATTATTCACTTATAGCATTGTTACAGAATTGCAATAATCAGCAAGATGCTCCTTCCTTAAAATTCTGCAGTTATTGTGTGCCAATATTCTCAAAGTTTGCAGGTACCCTTATATATTAGACTAAGGCTGAGAAAATGTCAACTCACTCACTGTTTACAGCCAGTCTAAGTTTATCTGCATTCATTCCATCTGCTGATAGAGCTTATGCCTTTTAATAAAATTTGTTAGTCAGAAAAGTCTTCCATATTTTTTTTGCTGACTAATATGGCTGTCCTACTACAATGTTTAGTTTTTTGTCTTTATTCCGGATTTACTCAGGATAGAACTACCTTGGAAGGAAATAAAAGTACAAACATTTTCAAGGATCATTATCATTTTATACCTCCTGCTCTTTCCAGAACCTTGGTTGTGGTTGTTTTAAGACACAATTCCAACTCTCAGTAACAAGAATTTACTCCACTATTTCCTCAGAAGCAGCAATAGATAGTTAGCCATTCACTTTATTGGCAAAATATGTTAAAAGATAGTGTCTGTTTGGTTCTATATCAGTTCTGCCTTCTTCATGTTTCCACTCAGAAATTTTTCCCTCCTACAAGGGGATAAATCTTTAGGTTGTCTTATGACTTTCTGGGAAATGTTCTGCATTCCAACTCATGGATAATGGAAGCCAAAGCAACATGGCCTTCTCTGGCTTAACCTGAGATTCAGGAAGGCAAGATTTTGCCTGAGGCAACTCTTTAAAACTGTACAGGCTTCAAAGTTAATGATTGTCCCACTCAATTTAGGGTGAATCCTCTTTTCCCATTCCCAGATGCCCCTACTCTCTCCTTCTTATATTACCTACTGAATTACTGGTAGGAGTAACTTATTCTTCCAAGAAACAAATCATCCAGAAGAGGACCGAGCAGCATAAATATGAGCATTTTCTAATATGGAAATAAGCTAAAATTATTTCCTCAAAAATTGGGTTGAGAAAGATGTTATAATCCAGCATACGATCCTAATTAATGTCCAAGAAACTAAAAATGTATTGAATTTGCCATGGCATTATATGAAAGCATATTGACATCCAATTATGGCTCAGAGAAGTTACTGCCATGAAATGGCAGTGCATCTGTTCAGCAAAACAATCATGGATTTTTTTTAAAAAAAGTAGTGAACTACTTACATATATGGCTAATACAGAAATTGTAACCAATGACAACAGCATTCAGACTCTTATAAAGTTGCATTGGGGATAAAGCAATCCAGAAGAGCATTTTTAAGAGGGTGTTGTTTTCTCTCTCTTCTGTCTTATAAATTGTGGTGTTTTGGCTGTTGGAGAATGCCACCTCAGAAAAGAAATTGCTTGCCTCTTACAATGACAGGCAAACAAATTCCTGGCTAATAATCTCAGTATCTGTCATGCTGGGAGCTACTTCTCTAATGGTTGTGGCTGACTATTTATACAGATACTGATTTCCCTAGATCAACTCTTAAGTGACACTGGCATGAGTGGGAGGGGAATAGGTCCTTTATGTGGAAAGCACAATTCTGTCAGGACTCTCTAATTAGTAATCTTAATTAACCATCTTGATTGTATTCAACTGAGCAAAGTGGTAGACAACAATGTAGAGAAACTATCTATCCTGCACTGGAAGAGATGAAGTTAATAAGAGAAGACTACTTTCCCAATAGCATTTCATTTTCACTATTTTTCACATTTCACTTTGTTTGATGAAAAGTGGCATTTACCATGTCAGGAACAATGTTAGTGTATAATTGAAATTTACAATCAGGAAAAATAAAGGCGAAACGAAACTTTACAGAAGACAATATTTGTGTGTGTGTGTGTGTGTTTGTGTATGTGGGAAGTGAACCAAACTCCCTTTTATCCCTTAGTTGTGCCTGGTTGAGAACTGGAATGGAATTATAGATTTTTCTCAGAATATTTCTATTGTTATTCAGGCAATTGCCTCATCATCATAAGAATAATTTTGATTTAACTTCCTGCTCTGGACTAAACTTTTTGTTGGACATTTCATATTCATGATTCTATTGTATGCCAATTTTATTGCATAAAGGAGTCATTTTTAATTTATTTGCATGCAAAACGTTCTATAATTTGAGCCTATTCACTTTATCAAATACTTTTTTGAATTGACACATGCATAATAAAATTCCTTTATCACAATAAAATTCAACCATTCATTTCACAATTCTGAAGAACAAAACTCTGGCCTGTATACTATCATAAAGTGTCCTGGGATTTCAAATTTCATTCCTTGTCATATTTTGTATCCTTTCAACAGAGTAATGCCAAATACCATCATATGTCATCAAGAACACTCTCAACTAATCCTCTGTAAATTTTGCATTCATTATTACTACATTAAATCAGGTAAAGAAGAGAAGTTATTCCTATCATCTACACAATTACTTTCTAAACCAGGGGTGTCAAACTGGTGGCCAATGAGCCGGATGTGTCACGTGCAGGCCACGCCCATCCCAGCTCCACAAATGGGGAAAATATCACAAAATGTCACATGGCGGCAATGTGACACCATGAGTTTGACACCCATGTTCTAAATTATTGAAGCAATAGCATCTTTTTTCATTTGATAGTATTTTCTTTCATATCTTTCTGTTTTGAACTTTGAATTTGTTTTGATGATATGTTACCACTTTGGATGTTTTAGACATAAACTAGGAAGGTAGGATATCAATACCATCATCCAATTACTTCGCCTACTTCTAGTGACTGTTCAAACTCAGAATTCTTAATAATGTAAAAAAATACCCAATCACCTCACTCAACAAAAACAGGCTAAAAGTAAAAATAGATATTTGTCTATAAATGTAAAAATTGAAATTAATCTTTCAAGAATTTATCTCTTGGAGAACTACATTCCCAACCTAAATAATCTTGTCAACTCTGGTGCTCATACTATCCTGTCCTCTAAATTAAATCTTCTTCATCTAAGAGAAGATGAGAGAGAAAAAAATCATTTAATATTAATCATTTTACATTGATAGTAGATAGCATTTTTTCCCTGTAAAGAACCATATTTTCTTAGTGGTACTTTTATGGGGCTGCTAGATAAGGTCAAATAAGCAGTGAAGGAGGCCAGAATAATAAATGGATACATATCATCATTTTATTCTTGAGGTCTAATTTCTCTGACCTCTTATCTTTTGGGAAGCCTCACTCATTGACTGAATCCTTGTGTATTCAATTTGCCAGATGACCAACAATAGATCAAAAGCAAATTGTCAGATGATCAACAATAGATCTCACTAGAGATTTCGGTTGAAGAGAGTTTTGAGTGCAGTCCAAGAGTATAATATGTCTGCACTGAGGGTCTTTGGTAGCTTTAGGGTTACCAGTTGCCCACCCCATTGTATATTGTTGTAACCACTTCATGCATCAAAATTATTCATGTAGGTTTGTAATGAAATTTGGGCATATGCAAGAAATAGAGAAAAACAAAACAAAAAAGAAATAGATTCTCCCGTACTCCATAATTCATTTTCATGCTAAAATTATGTCCTTGAGGCACAGAAGCCCTTCTTTAGCAACTGCCATCACGTTGACGAAACAAGGTTTTACATCCCAACTTGTTTGGGAAAGTGAAAGTTAAGCTCCCATGTGTTGTTATTGTCAGAACTTAGATTTGAGAGTCACCATCTGTGAGTGCTCACACTTGAAGTCTGATTAAAATCAAATGCATTTGATCAAGAAAGGGAAGCATCATAATGAGACTGATGGGAATCAATCTAAACTCTGGACCAAGGAAATTGGATTTAGAGCTTCTGATATTATTTTATTTGTCTAACATCAGTAGTTTTGTAGGAAGAGAGTGGGCTGAGAGTCTAGCAGTGAAAGCTAGAGCTGGAAATAAAATTCTGAATTGACTGAGTAAAATTGACCTAGTATATAAAAGATGATGGTGTTATGGAATGGTCCTCTGCTGATTTTGTTTCTGAAACAAATCTCTTTCTTCACATTAAATTAATTTTAAGACTCAGTTAGATTTGAGCATATATCAAAAAGATTTCAGTATAAACTACATATTCTGCCCTGCAGCTCCATGATATAGGACGACTTTAAAATTTTGGAATAAAAATATTATATGTTTTTCTAAATTATTCTACTATATAGGTTAGAGGAGGTTGAAGAGGAAGAGGAAAAAGAAGATGATGATTGTGAATTTAACAAAAACCGTAGGAAGCTTGTGCTTTCTGACTAAACAATTGTGGTAATTTAATTTCTGTTTTATACAAAATAATTTTGTTTCACCTGTGAAATATGCCACAACTAAAAAAAGACAAAACAGGCAAGAACTGTTCTTATTTGGAGTAAATATTTATTTTTGTTCTAGTTAGTGAAATAGCATGGGGGACGAATTAACTCATCTTTCCCCAGCATGAATTGAATATGAGCTTCAGCTAATCAAATCTAGATTGGTCAGTCTGGGATATGAACAAAAGGATGTTTAGCATTTCTATGATGGCATGAAGAAATTTAGGTGCCTTTGATCAGGTTTTACTTTTTAATAAATCCCAAGTGAAGAGAAGCTGACACAACTTCTTTAATGGGAAAATATAAATACAATAAATTTCTCCAACTTTGAATGCATACTTACTTAGGTTATTTGCAGGTTCAAAATAATAAACAGTGAACATAACAGATGCCAACAAATAAAAGCTTTCCAGTTGATTCAGTGCTATTTGTTGTCCCCTGTCCCCCCCTCCCGTATATTTGTACAAGTGAAGAAAGTTCTACTGGTGAACTAAAGGTCTGATCCTTCTAAGTTCTGATTATGTCAGACATTCAAGGCAGGGGTGGTCTTCAAAATTTTTAGCACGGGGTTCTCTGCCTGGTTGCTGGGTAGGAATGGCCTGGTGGGCATGGCCTAGTCAGACTCATGCACCATTACGGTGGGGCATTTTTGCCCTCCCCAGGCTCCGGAGGTGTTCCTCAAGCCTCCAGGAAGACAAAAATGGTAGGCCCGTTTTTTGCCCTCCCCGAGCCTCTGCACTTACGTGCATCCAAAACGGGCCATGTGTGGACTCCTGGAAGGGGAGAGATGGGCGGGGCTAGCCAGGAGTGGGATTTAGGGTTCTTCTAACTGCACAGAATCTTAGCTAGATGTTCTCCCGAACCCCTGCACATTCCCAGCAGCCCATCCCTGCTTCTAGCCCATCCCTAGAGAAAAAGCACATGAATATTAACTTTACCTCTTTTGCCAAGTTACAATAATATAATCTTGCAAGACTGAAAGCATTTCTCTACTCCTTTACTTTTACTTTAAAAAAAAAATAGGGAGGGCCCCTTGTGAGATATTTGCCATGCCTCCTCTGCTTCTGATGGTTGTCTAGGCTGTGGTTCTTTCCTGTCTCCCAAGGCCATTTCCACTTACCATTACAGATTGCAATTGTTGCTTTGTCTTTTTTGAAACCCATGAGCCTCTCTAAGCAGTTCTTTCAACATTTGAAAATGAAGGTATCACATAATAAGTAAGCAAAGACATTTAGAATAAGTAAAATAAGTAAAGACATTTAGAATAAGTAAAATAAGTAAAGTCATTTAGAATAACTAAAATGTTTAAGTAGCAGTTAATAGTGGGGGGAAAACAAAGGAGGAAAAAGAGAGTTAAATGCTTTTTCTTATAAACTTATTTTTTTCTGTTTTTCTTTAATTTTATTGTTATTTATTGTTCTAAATATTTGTATAAAACCTCACCTTTTCAAATCTCACTTCAACCTCAATGTAACAGTGAAGCAGCAATAATAATATATTTTTTAAATCAATAACATGGATGAATTAAAGTTTACTCTGTTATGTAATTATATGTATTCTATTCCTTCTTTTTATTTTAGGTTTGTTTTTTCTGTTGCTTTTTACCACATTAATAAAATAAAAATTATCGGGGAGAAAAATGAATAGAAATTTAATAGAATCTGTGTCAAATTCTCTTTACTCAGAAGACATTAAAACAAATACTGTAAAACTTTCTTATGAATCAATCAAGGATTTATTATTAAGATCATTACCAGAAAAATATAAATATACAATAGAATTAATCAAGCTACATGAAAAAAAAATTCCTTGAAAATATAATTGCCCAACTGTGATCGGAATGTTGCAACTGAATGGAACGTTTTAATGTTATCTGTCCTTATTGTAATAGAAAGGGGTACCTTAAAAGAGAATGCAAGCTTCTAAAGCTAAGATGCTCACAACAGAAAGAGATAATGAGGTTAAATGTATTAAAAGAAACATTGGGTGCAGGAATTACAAAAACAATGAGGCACAATGAAATATTATTTTTATTGTAAGCCATCCAGAGTTGTGTGTGAGAGATGGGCAGCTGTTTAAAGCAAATAAATAAATAAATAAATAAATAAATAAATAAATAAATAAATAAATAAATAAATAAATAAATGAATGAATGAATG
>JANHFT010007541.1:128817-139679 GCA_032467955.1 Pseudoxenodon macrops
CAACTCTGTACAATCCCCCCTCCCATTTCCCCACAATAGAAAATGCATAGTAGAATAGTAGAAAGTGTGGCAGGCCAAAGATCCAAAAGAAAAGATGGCTGCAGGCCTGACATCCTTACAGATAAATTGATAAACTGGTTTGCTATCCTGTTCATGGAATGGAGCATGGAAATTATGTTCACTTTATAGCCTGATATACAATCTTCTGCATTTGTCCATCTCAGTGTGAGGTACACCAGAAATGTTAGGGATTCACATTAAGAATTGTGGGAACTGGATTCCAACATTAGAAAAGAACAAAGTTCAAGAAAAAATGACTTTCAGAGCTCATGGGGAACTTTTTTCCGAGAGATCTTTTAAAGTTGGTTCTGGTAAAGATGAAGATAGCTCAATACTTCTGCAATTATTTCAAAAATTCTCATGAGTATATAAAGGCAATTTGGAAGCTAAAATGTTTTTGAGAAGAGATGTTCATATATTAAATTTTATGAGAGAATTTGATACACCAGATAAGATGCATTTCTGTGTGACCTCTTTAAAAAAACTGAAGAAAGAAGGACATACTGAAACATCTTTCATTTTTAAATATATGCTTCCTGTTTTTTTTAATATAGAGCAACAATTTTTAGTTTCCTTTGTTTGAGAAACAACAAGAATTTATTTTATGACTTGATTGATTTATAAACTTATAACAGTATAGGGAAGTTTATTTAATTTTTTTTGTTTGTAACAGAGTGAAGCCATGTAAAACTGTAGAGACTATAAATAGATGTCAACCCAACCTTTGTCATTACAAAGAATGGCCTCCCATCATCTATAAACATGGCCTGATCAATTGAAAATAATGTTGTCCATAAAAAGGGACCATAGGACCATCTTTTTAGAAGTCACATAAGCATCCTTGCCCAATTCCTACATGTAAGTCAATTTAATTTTTAAAAAATTAACAAAAAAGAGAGAATGTATTGTACGGAATGATGCAACGCAAACTTTAAAGAACCAGATTTTCCCTGAATCATTGCAGTGCATGTGGCAGCTACTTGGGTTATAAAATGATAAGTTGTCAAAAGTGAGACTTAAAACCAAAGGATTAGCAGCTGTGCTTTACCTCTCCACCCTTCTCTGCAAAGTTTCACCTCATCAGTAGGAAGGGAGAACATTTCCTGCTGCTAAGTACACATATGTCATTTGATAATGGAAAGGAATGGAACATTGAAAACGGAATGAAGACATCTTAAGCTTAGGCTTGACACAAGTCAACTTGAACAGTATTTGGCTGAAGCTTGACTGAACAACTCTTCCTTGTGCCAATAACAATCATTTAAAGTTGCAATCAGCCTTTCCCTTGGCAATGGGAAATGAACTGGAACTTTTAAAAGATGTTTGGAATATGAGCTAAGCCTAGAAGCTTCCTAATTTATTCAACATTTCCCCCTTTTCCTCTGCATGTTGAAAAGCTCTTGAAATCACAGTAAAGCAAAACCTTGCATTAGAACTCTAGTTATGCAGGGGCTTTGATTCTGAAGGTAGGGCAAAACGTCACGGGTCCACTTGTCAGATAATTTAAGTTCTGACTGCTTCATTGCATTTTGCTTTTTATTGATTTTTCAACAGCAACCTGCTAAGAAAGGGCTCTCTGCCCCAAAAGACATCATGCTTCTGCAAGCTGAAACAAGGCGTAGTGCTGCCTTAGAATTGAGCTGGAAACAACCATGACTTCAAAAGAGATTGATTTTGGAGAGAAATTGCAAGATCCTTCTCCCTCCCTGCATATATTCACAGGAAAACACAGTGCACCCTAACTCTTTATTTCCTCTCTCTGGATTATGTTACTGTGCAAAGGATAGTAAAGAAAAGGAGATATCAGAGATGTATGAAACCTTTCTGCTCTAAGCAAGAAAAAATGGAAATATCTAGAATTAGTTTAAAGATCTTATGGCACGGCAGACATCCTGGGAATTGCTGAATCTGAAAACGAAGCACCGATCAGTTTGCCCTAAATCATCAACCTGAAAGCTGGATGTAAATACTACATTAACCAGAAAGCTGTCATCACTCATTCTTTTCAAACAGAACAGCATCGTTGTCAAATTGTGTATTTACCAAAAACTTTTTTTTAATTATGGCAATAATAATTTATTATTCATTTTCAAACTGTAAGATACTTTATTCATCCTGAACAGGCAGGCAGGCAGGCAGGCAGGCAGGCAGGCAGGCAGGCAGGCAGGTATCTAAATCAATATAAGGAACTTTATAGAGATGTGATTAGCTGTGATTTGGAAATCTGAACCAAATGTAAAACTAAACAAACAAACAAACAAAAAACTGCTTTTCCAAAGATCTGCATATGCCTGATAAATTTGGGGGGTGGGTCTAACCATGGAACCCAAAATCAATCCCCTACGTTTATAGAAGAGCAAAACTGAAGAAACTTTAAGGAAACATAATTCTTCAGTAATCACCGCATATCAGAGACATATTTAAAATGGAGCAGAAGAATTGTTACGATTAAGCATTTCCTGTGAGCTATTGCTGTCCAAATCTGTTTGCTTTCAGCAATTTATGTATGATCCTGAGAAGCTGCCAGGAATGCAAATTGCCAGAGAAAGGTGTTGGTCACTTGACACTTCTAAATATCACTCACTAACTCTTATTTCTATAAAAAATAAAGTGACTGAATTCTCACACAATAGCTAAATCTCAGAAGGTCTTTACAATGTTTTAAAGCTGGTATTTTTATATAGTGCATCATAAGGTTTTAAGTGCTTGCAACCCGTTGTGAAATAATCTAGTAGTACTTAATGAACAAGATGCTTACTTTAGCTTAAGCATTTTTTTAAATCTGAGTTTTCTTTCCTATGAAATAATTTCCCCTTCAGGGTTGTTTGCAATAGAGAAGATGCTGTCAGCCTAACGTTATGTACCTCCCAGGCTTTTTGGCTTCCCCATCCCCCCAAAAGAAGTAACTGTGAGGGCAGAGGAGACTGTCATTTTAATCACTGGCCAAGAAGATCAGTAGGAACATGTCCCCTCAAGGCACTGAACAAAACTGCTTAGCTTCAGCAAGATTGTTGTGTCACATTCCTCCAAATCATATAGTGAAGTTGAATTCATCCATCCTGAGGAAAGTAATGGCAACCAAATAAATTGAAACTCCATCCAGGTCTGTCTGCCCAAGTGAATCATGTTCAATTTGTTTGGGGAGTTTCACTTTCCCTGAAAGATCAACGCTGCAGCTTCTAGATCCATCACTATCCCAGAAAGCACAAATGACCTGAATAGCTGGGAATACCTTTTCACACCTTAAAATATAACCGGCACTTAGATGGCTGACTTTTGGGTTGGATTATTTCAATGTATTGTACCTGGGGTTAACTTCAAAAGAAATGATTCAAAAGCTTCCCTGGGAAATACAGCTGCAAAGATCCTGAAATACAGATGACTAATGCAATTATATGATGTCAACAGGACTTAGTTCAAAACTTTTCTATTCAAATTTAAAGCCAGAAAATATAGCACCTTCCAAATGTGAGGTGGGTATAGTTGCCTATCCCTGGCTTTGCCAAGCACCATGACGCAGACAGAAAGCACCCTTTGTACTGAAGGGTCCTGCTTGGAGCATCCCTTGCCCACCACAAAACACAAAAAGGAGGCTTACAGTGACATCTCTCCTGCCGACTGCAAAATTTTCTGTGCAGCCAGCAGTTTCAGTTTTGATTTGATTTGTTTAATTTTTATTTTAATTGTCCTTAGTCCCCTGGAAAATATCATACCTCAATGTTTATTTATTTATTTTCCTTTTTCAGTATAGATTAATATACTGCATTGTCATTACCATTATCTAAAATTACCATTTTAAATTTTCAATAATTTTCTAATGATTGGGCCAACTGGGAACAAATAACAAACTTGTAAGCAGAAAAATGGAGATGATAGGGTCTGCAGAGAAGCTGTTTCTCATATGGGTGGATTCAATAAAATTATGAATGACCAGCATATGGAGCTCATGATCTGCTACTCCTATATGAGTTTATGTTGTGAGGAATCAACTGTCATTTGTTTTTATTGGTTTCCCTATCTCTAGGTTCAAGACACTTGTCTTTAACAAAGACTGTGCTGTCAGTTCTTGAATTTTACAGACATATGATAGCTGTATGTAATGGAGATGTTTTCATGGCAAATAAAAAGCTTGGGCAATTTTCTGGCTACTATCAGCCACATAAACCTATGTTAGCCTACTTTATTATGGATGTTTTTGGCAATATGAATGTTAAAGAAAATATATGCTGCTTACAATGAATTAAATTCCTAACAGGTGAGCGAATCCTTGCCAAGATAATGTGCTTGTCATTGCTTGTGCCCTGCAATTGTAAGTAGTACATTAGAGAATGTTCTGCATGTATCCACATTCTATAAATAGACACAATTTAAGGATTCTATTTACACTGACAAATTCCTTCAGTTGGTTACATATATTTTGTGCATTTAGTGCACTGGACTATTCATATTTATTTATTTTTCTTTCACCCATGGCACTGGTTTCTCATAATCAAAATCTGATTTCTGTTAGCTTTTGTCTGCACAGACACCTACAGTTTATTCAGTTGTGTAAAGGAATTTGGCTGTGGGAGGAAGTCTTTATACTCCTAGAATTATTCAGTTAGTGACAATAATGGAATTGAAAAAAGAGCTGAAGATGGCAATCAAAATTGTCTTCCTTACAAGAAAAGGGTTAAAATATTTAAGACTGTAGCTACACAAAAGATAGAGAGAAACACAACTGAGGGCATAAAGTTGTGTGCCAATTGTGCCCATTCCTGGACCTTTCCCCAATCATCCATGTCTTGGTCACCTCCTGTTCATCCATGTCTGTTTGGACAATTGTAATGTGATCTAAATTCTAGATACTCTTCAAGGCTTGAAGAGTATCTAGAATATTCAATTGGTTCAGAATGGAGGAAACTGAATAGTTTTGCACAAGTCTAGACTTGCACATATGTCACCTCTCTCATGGAAGCTGCACTGGCTGCCAATCTGCTTATGGGTATAATTCCAGGTGATAGTTACCACCTTTAAAACACTATATGGCTTGGGGCCAGATTATTTAAAGGACGCCTCTCCCCTATTACATCCATCCCACCCACCAGGACAGAAAGACAGGGAATGTTATGTGTCCCATCAATTAGGGATATACATCTGGTGGACCATAAAAAGGGTCTTCTCTATGGTGGCACCCCCTCTCTATGGAACACCATTTCCTCCCTGTTGTGCTCAAAGTTGACTCTCACTTCATTCTTCCAATGGATGTTGTAAACTCTCTAGAGAGAGCTGTAAAGCACTATGGGGTGCTATATAAGTCTAAGTGCTATTGCTATAAGTTATACTCAGCTCTTTTATGGGGCAGGCTGGCTACAGCAATTTGAGGCAGCTTTGGACCAGATATCCATATACTCAGAAATTATTGATACTGTTAAACCTCTGTACAGGAGATACAGCAATAATATTTCCATTTTCATTCTTGTAGCATTGCATTGACATAGACATCCTCATGACATTTGCACAATATTGCAGGTTATTTATTTATTTAGAAAATTTATATTGCCCCCTACTTGCACATGGCACCTCAAGGTGGCATACAAGGTTACATGAACACTCCATATGATTAGTGCTGCCATAGACATCCTGTCAGAACAGCTTCATTTGTTGTAAGCAGAAATCCACTCCTTTCTATTGTACTTTGCATAGTTACAAGCTCAAAAATGTTTTCTTTTTCCTTATTAAGGGATATGTATTAATCCAGGCCAGTGTTTCTCAACCCTTGCCATTTTAAGATATGTGGACTTCAATCCCCAGAACTCCCAGCCTGGAGTTGATTCAAACATCTTAAAGTTGCTCAGATGGAGAAATACTAATCAAAAGAGCCTGAAAGTTTATGAATGGAAACTTTAGATTTACCACCACTTTATAGCCTGTTATATTAAAAACAGTTGAGAGATACAAGAATTTGGGGATGATAGATTTCTGTTTAGACTGTCACTGACCTATGTCTTTGAGCACACAGATATCGTTCTTGGAAATGTATTTGAACCTCTGCATTGTTCTTACTAGAGGTTACCAGATATATTTTACAATGTTGCTAGAAAGTTCTTTTAAATTAGTTGAAGCAGCTTCAAAGATGAATTCCTGGGCTTTAGTTTTAACAAAGTAAAATATTATTTCTTTTCTTCAGTATTCAACCAACTTAGATATATGAACATTCTATTCAGTGAAATGATTCCTGCAGTGCCTTATAACTTTAACAGCTGCTTATTAGACTGTTTAAAACACCAGCTCTGTCCAGTTTTCCAGAACTACTTTCCAGATATTCTATTGCTCACAAATCTCTTTACAATTACCAGCATTTACCTTAAATGAACCTGGACTGGAACAATTTTTTTTCTGATTTTTCTTGGCTACTCTCTCTATATGTTTTTGTACAGTGTTTGTATTTGGTTTTAATTGATTTTTATGATTGTTCATTGCCTAGAGCCACTTGTTGAGATAGAAATTGAATGAACAAATAAATGAGTAAAGACAGTTGAAGAAAGTTCTCTTCTAATATTGTATTTCAATGTGCTCAAAATCCATTACTGTAGGAATATTCTTCTGTTAGCAACCAATCCAAATATATGATCGTCTTATTTTCCAGTTTTCTGTTCGCTGATTGATAAGCTTGAGAAAAATGAATTATTGGAAGATTAAAACAAGTGTATCAATATTGGAAAGCAATTCCCAATAAACAAATTGAAATTATTCAATGTATTTGTAATGAAAAACAAGTCCAGTTCAACTCAGTGAGCTTGTTCCTGGATAAATGTCGGCAGGACTACTGATTTAATTATGACTATAAGGGGTTTCAAGTGCCATATTACTGGAGCAAAAATGAAAGGAACCAAAATGGTATTTGGTTCAGCTTGCTGTTCATAAAGCAGTAAACCATTGATATGGTCTTGACCATAATGTTCTTTAAACACTATGTCCATACAGCAAACATCTTAAGTCAGTTTATCCTGAGACCCTCAAGATTTATAAATCCACCCAGCATCCACAATGGAAACTAATATTGTTAAAAAAAATTGAATTCTAGCACATCAAAAGAGCATTAGATTAGAGAAGGTCAACTTTGTACAGTATAAGCATATAGGAAAAGAAAGTAATATCTTGATAAAATATTGAATTGCAAATACAGCAACCGCTAAAAGCATTTCTCATTCCCAGACTATTCTCCTCCCCAAAGAAGCTATTGAATACAGTGATGTTTACAATAAGACATCGAAATAATGAAACCTTTTGCTGTGATATCAAAACTCCACCCATAATGTGCTTGCATGCAATTTTGCAATACCAGTACAAAAGTGGCAAACTTTTCATTGTAACACACATTTAATCATTTATCCCCTCATTCTGCTGACACCCATAGCTGAATACAACTTTAGGCAATAATGCCACACAGGATCATGTAATTTCTCTTTGATGCCCCATGGAAAAAAGACAGAGTTCTAACCAGATTTACAGTGCAGAAATGCAATCCAAAGTAACTTTTAATGTATCCATGTTTTACATAAACAGCTTCTTTGATGCTATCAGACCTATTTGAAACATGAGAAAGTCAATCCCTTCATGACAGCCTCATAATCTTCTCATGGTAAAGCCAGTTTTGTAACTGTATCAGATTGAGATGTGTAGGATTTGCATCAAAGGAAATCATTCTAAGTGTTGATTAGCAATGGCAGCAGATAAAACTGAACTCTCTGTCAATGGATATAGAATAAAGTATGCTTAAGTATAGTTGATATGTCTGACATTCAGTGACAACTAGCTTCTTCCTGTGGTTTCTACCAGCTGAAATAATGGTACAAGTTGGCATTATGACAGGATGATACTCAGAGAGTGCCAAACTAGTTTTAGGGACTACCTAAGACAGAAAACAAAGCAACTCAACAACCCTTTCGAGAACCTCAAACAATTTCTATTTCTGATGTTCTCATACCATTATTTTCCTGCCACATGCAAATCACACTTAATGGAATTGCACAGCTATAGTCTCCTTTTTCCTTGAAAAAAACAGCTATGGGATGTATGTAATGGAACTGGGAATGGTTTTGCTTCTGAGTCACAAACCTGGGAAATAGCATGGATGTAGTAAATCCTGTACAAGTAAAGCTCTCATTGCAAGCAATGATAATTTCTTTCTCAGCAGATTTACAAATCTGTAAGAGGAAAGTATTTATTTAAGTGTCAGGAATTGTGAAGTTCTTGCATTGGATTAAATTGTAAGGATATAGAGATTTCTGACACTGGTGTCTACTGTATTGAATGTAATCATTTAATATTAGAAATATATGATCCCTGTGTATCTCTCCCATTCCTAAGATAATTGCATTTGCACAAGTTCAACCATTGTGATCTATGGGATTTACAGTATTTATTATTTCTATCCCACTTTTTAATTTGGATTGTAAATGTATTGATTCAAGAATGTGACTTTTGCTTATTTTGCACTACATAGGATATTGATGCTTTTTTGAAAAGTTATCATCTTTGCTGTCTTTTATATTTATAGTGAAAATAAGATATTTCCAGAGGGCAAATTCAGACATGATTCTACACAAGTTTATAATTGTGGTATATGCCATACAAATCAATAATATTCATCCAATACTTATTAAGAAAACCCATGGCTTTATACCTAAAGAAGACAAAGCATGGGTCATTCATAAAATAAACCATCACTACAAATATGTTGGTATAACATATCTATGAACACTGATTGATAGAAAACATGATGAAATCTCATTACATTCATTGAACAAGTTCAGACATAACTTCAACTGGGAAGCTGCTGAAATTTTCATTTTCATTCAATATCCAAATTTTTTAAAAAAGCATGTGAACTCCTAGAAGTATGGTTCAAATTAGCAGTAAACAGACAGACATAGACCTCATCTATGGAGCATTCATAAGAAATAGCCAAGGGTCAAACAGAAGGGAAAACAGTACAGATTACAACATTCCTCATTATTACACAACTATTACACAACTATTAACCAATACCCAGAAAAACAAGAGAAAAGAAAATTACATGAACATAACAAGAACCAGATACAAAACTACCCCAAAAATAGCACCACCCAATAACACAGTATCCAATAACACAGCAGTAAAATATAAGGCTGAAGAAGAGTTAGCTCTATTTTCCATTATTAATGAAATGTGTGCAAATGGAAAATCAAATTCAGAGAACTCTTAAATCTCAACATTCCAACCTTGAGCTACATAAATTCTCTACAACTGCAACCAAAATTTCACTGAAATATTTGTTATTCTGGTTTGTTGAACAGCCAGCTAAATGTTCAGACTGGATTTGGCATTTTTATCTGCCTATCCAGTCCTTCCCAAGTACCTGGGATAGGCAGATGTTGATGTTTGATGGTATTAGAGGTATTGTCACAGGATATAAGCTGTTCCAAGTAAAGCTGTCTTTTGTAATTGACCGATGATGAATTTACCAATGCCAATGTGTTCAGTGGTGCTCTAGTTGTTCTGGGATTATTGTTGGTACTATCTTTGCTTTCTTTTGCTACATTCATTCTATTTCTATCTTCAGGTCTTTGTATTTTTTAATCTTCTCCAGTTCTTTCTCTTGTATTCGGTTGTCTCCAGGTACTGCAATGACCACTATTCTGATCTTTTTTGTCTTTTTTATCAACACATATTAAGACTAGGCACTTGTCTGTTTGAATTCTAAAGTCTCAGAGCACTTTCTTCATTTTTTATTACTTTCACTATTTTATGGTCCCACCAATTCTTGCTTACAGTCAAATGGTATTTCTTGCAGATCTTCTAATGCACCATTAATTTTATTATGGTTCACTGCATAGTTAGCCAGGTATTCAGACTGGATTTGGCATTTTTGTCCACATATCAAATCCTTCCCAAGAACCTTGGATAGGCAGATGTGGATATTTGATGGTCTTAAAGATACCATTGCTAGATATAAGCTATTTATTATTATTATTGAAATATTATTTTAATTCTGTAATTTCTATGTTGAATGTTGGTGATTATTTAAAAAAAACATTTAGTGTTCCACCATGATTTATCCTTTGGAAAAACTCCTCCTTCTAAATTCACGTTTTCTAGCAACAGAGTCTGCTCGTGGCACAGTCTGTAAAATGAAATAATAAAGTTTGAGTCATGTGGTGCTACTAGATAAGAACATATCTATGAATTCACTGTCTATGTCACACTTTTTCTTTGTTTCATGTAACGAGCATGTGATATAACATTTTATGCCTATGAATTTCCATTTTGATGGGTTGATCATATGATGTACTAGAACGAATTAAGGAGAAAATCAAAATTCCCACTGAAATATTCCACTGAGGCATAATTAGATGTAAGAATCATAACTAAACCAGAAGGTGAATTCCAAGTTCTTTGGAAAACTTTATAGTGGAGAATCATTAGCACGGTCTTTTTAAGAGATGCTCACAAGTAAGCATCTCTTAAGGAAGCAGCATTTACAGAAACATTTTTGCAACCTTAGAAATTTGAAAAGACTTTTACAAACACATACATGCACATATACAAATCTTAGCATTACAAAATCTGGAAACCTGGAACCCAGGTGAAATATTTAGCTTAACATGTCAAGCAGGGCCCTGCCTAATCCTTGCTTGAGATGCTATGGATTGTATTTGAGTCCTCCAACTCCCACCCTCAGTTTAGTATGCTAATAGCATCATATTATAATGATAATAAATCTTTACAGCTATCTCTCCCACATTGCTGCATACGACTCTACATGACAATCAATGTCA
>JANHFT010007541.1:139779-162844 GCA_032467955.1 Pseudoxenodon macrops
ATATTATAATGATAATAAATCTTTACAGCTATCTCTCCCACATTGCTGCATACGACTCTACATGACAATCAATGTCATGCTTTCCTTTTTTTTCCTGGATTATTCTCCTTGTTAATTTCACACATTTCACCCCAAGCAAGAAAAATAATAATAAAAAAATCAGCTCTTCTTGTCTTCTAACAGACATGAGCACACAATTCTTTCAACTCAAGCTTGAGCACATGGTAAATATTGAATATAAATGGGCTTAGAATTTTTTTCTCTAAAGAACATCCTCCCCCAGCCTTGGAGAAATAAGTAAATTTGGAGGATTATTAGACATCCTCATTGCTATCAAGCTCAAATCAATCAAAGGGTGTTGGAAAAGGTTTTCAAAACAACACAAATGCTTGGCATTGTTCACTCAGATGAGTTAATATATTAAAAAATTGCTTCAGTGACAGCCTTGCCTCACAATATACTTTAAATGTTTTAAAGCCTTTCCCCCCCACTTTTGCTACATGTCAAATACAGTGTGATTTAATTCCTTAAAACACACACAGACACAAAACCAAGCCAGAGGCTTCTCCAAATTATGACCAAAAAGGATGAACAGTAATGTCTAGAAATCAGGTGGCATTTGAATCATGCCTTGTGGCTTTAGTTAAAAACAACAACAACTTTTTTGAGCATACCCTAAGAACAATCCTAACCCCAGATGAGAACACAAGCAGTGCTGTAGTAGGCATTTAATTTCTAAATAGAAAACTCCTGGGATTTAGTTTCAATCCCATTTAGTAGTCATAGTTCCAAATTTGGAACATCTGATTCCTAATCTCAAATGTGTGTGGTATAGTTTGTATAGTGACATATGCTTTACATATGAAAGGGCTTTGGCCATATTGAGCTGAGTCCTATTAACATTCAAAATAGATTTTGAAAATGCACCACAGCAAACCAAGGACGTATTAAGCCCTATTCACACTGATAATGTAGTTTATACTAAACCCAAGAGTTTTGTTCTAACTCTTTCCACAGGGTCCCATGTTACTTCACAATGTGTCACTTGGTGAGGAACCCAAATATATACCTGCTATCTGTGGATGGGCAAACATTTCCATTTCAGTTTGCCTCCATTTTTGGTCTTAATAGTCTTAGCTTTTAGCATACCATTTCTGTATTATTCTTTATGTATTGAGCTGCCACAAAAATCTGTATATATACATTTATTCTAATATATCCATCAGCTCCTAGACAAATTTGTGCTTAATGTACATTATTTTTCAAGCAGTTTCCATTAATATGCAATTTGTGTCAATTTAAAGGATACATGCATGTCTATGAGCACTTTTCGTTAATGTACCCAACTGAATACACTTGGAAAAACAATAAGAAAGAGACACAAATTATCAGGGACAACCGAACTTTAATTCAAGTATAGTTTAATTGCATTGAAGATGTGAAATTAGGTGAATTCATATTAACATAAACCTTGAGCAAACTTTTCCTTTACCCTCTTGCTCTTCCACCCCAATTGCCTACCAACATAGATGCTTGACTTTAGGCAGCCGAACCAAATGTTTTATACGCTGGAGTTTAATTTGGTGGTTTATTTGTTATCTTAAAATTGCACAGCTTTCATAAACCACAAAGTCTTAAACAGTAGGTTTTAAACACCTTTTAACTAGAAACTGAACACGGGCCCTGGGAACCTCCAATTAATACCTTTGGATGCAGTGAGACAAATGACTTAGTGCAATGGCAGATTGTGTCAGAAGTAAAGATCTTGTGAGGTACTAAAGTTCTAGCATGTAGCTTCTGATTCAGTGGTTATCCTCTGGCTAGCATTTTTCTAGGTCTCATTTTAATTTTTACATCTGCCCTCATGAAATACGATTATCTCTATCATAGTCTTGGTTCTGTTGCTGCATGAACTGTAGAGAAGTACTGTAATTTTTTTATGCTCTCTAAGGAAGAGCTATTCAAATCATGATCTCTCTTTCTATCTCTCAATCTAGCTGTTTATCAGCTCCATCGCTGCCACCACACTGCAGCTGTTGCAGGTCAGAATGTGAAATACTGAATAAAACTCATAAACAGCAGGGGGACAAACCTTATGGACTTTGCTGCCTTTTCCTTCCATTTTATTGCAGGAAAACAGAAATTGAAACCCATAGAATTTTAAAGAAATAGAAAACATAAAGTTTTTACCAACTTAAACTACCTGGGCATAATTTTTATGTAGACATCTTCCGTTAGATTGCAAAGGCATTTTACACTGTACTTAAAAGAAGTGATTCATAAATTTGCTTCTGAGAATGCAATGCAAAATTAGGATGACTTTGTCTTTATCCTTTTCTAGAAAAAATATTTTAGAACATGCTATACTGTTGTAGTGTGCATTTGTTTTCTGGTCCCAAAGTTTTATTTGATCCTTTCCTAGCAGAACAGGGTTTGGTAGAGGCTCTACTCCACAACAATAACAGGAGCTGAAACAAAAACTAAATATTTACCTTTATTAAATTAACTATTCATATGATTATTATTTAGACATAATCTTAACCTTTTTTTCCTTCTATTATTTGGAAGTAACTTTTGTAGTGATAAGCTGAATAACAATGAACTGAGGTTGGTGCAGAGGGGCACAAAAGAACCACAGGTGGATTGCTATCGGTTCTATCCGGTTCTATAGAACCGTTAATAACTCTGTGATGACATTACGGAGCCAGTTCCGTCGATATCTCTGTGGGTGCCGCCATCTTGGATTTTGATTGCTGCGCATACGCACACGTTTCACGCAGAGCAACCCTGAGTGAACTGGCAGCAAAAATATCCACAACCCATCCCTGAAAAGAACCAAACTTCATTTAGACCTCAGTGGATCTGAGTTGGTGATGACTGACCAAGGAAGGGATAATTGAATCTTGGTGCACTGCTCAGTAAAAAGATCAACCTGGTGTTCATTCCAATGCAAATTAATTGCTTGGAATTGTAAGAATAGGTTTTCCTCCTTCTTTTGTGATGCACCCAGTATTAGTATTATGTAACAGTATTATTATATCAGAATTGCTGATATAATAACATTTTTACATTAATCTACAGTGAGAGGAAAAACTATGTCAATTGGGCACTTTAATTTGGAATGAATGAGTGTAGAAAAGATGAGACAAATTCAATTGAAATTAATACTCATAATTAATAATATACAGTAAGTGGCTGCCCCCCTCCCTGCCCACCCCTCCCCTCCCACTCACTCCTTATCACACCTTGCCTACCTTGGCCGATGCCAAGAGTCACACCTGTGGCATAGCTGCTGCTTTCTCTGATTCTCTCACTTGCCTTGACCACGTGGCCCAGCTGATCTCTGCCTGGTGAGCCTCCTTTGACAATCTCCACTCCTCTTCCAGCTACCTCTGATGTGGCCACTCTTCACCTGGCCTGAGAAGATAAGGCTGAGGGGAGGGGGACTACAGCATTCATCCAAAGGCTGCAGGTGGGAGACATGCTCCGTTTGGCCATCCTTTGGGCCTGGCTCCAGGAGGGAGGTCCAAGAGAAAGTGCCTGGTCTGGGCATAAAGGACATCAGTGCATTCTCCCCTGAAGGTCGCTTACCCACCTCCCAGAAGTTCCTATCGTGGGTTGGATGTGGGACCCAAGTTAGAGGGGAGGCTGAGCAGGTGGCAGCTGACTGGCCAAGCTCTGCCATGTTGCCCACAAAGTGGGCCTTTGGCTGAATGGGCAGGTCTGGAGCGGATCTCCTTCCTGTGGTGTGCTGCTTTCCATATTCAATTTTGAAGGCCCCTGGGAGAGGGCAGCCTGCTGCATGCAGGTCCAGAGACACTCCCCCCCGAGTGGTGATCCCTGCCACCTCCAAACAAGCCAGCCAGCCAGGCAGCATAGCTCAAGCCCGCCATGGCCCAGTCCAGGGGTAGAGTCTAACTTACCTCACTGCCGGTTCGCTGCCTCCCGCGCCACAATGGTGCGCATCATGGGCGCGCGCATGTGCAGTAGAAGAAAATCCAAAAAAAGGCCAAAAACAAGATGGCGATGCATGTGCAGTACCAGAAACTCAGCTTCTGTGCATGCGCAGAAAAAAAAAAACCCCAAGAAATTCAAGAAAAAATCTCCCCCCCAATTAAAAAAAAAAGATGGTGGCATCCACAGACCAAACTGGCTCCGTGACATCACAGGCGGCCTACTACCTACTCAGTAGAACTGGTCCGAACCCATAGGAACCCACCTCTGGCCCGGTCCCCTAGGGACCGCAAATGAAGGGATAATCACCCTTCACCAGCCAGCCCTTGCCCTCTCACCCAGTCAGTTATGGGAGTGCCTAGCCTCCCAGCCACCTCTGCCTTTGGAACAGCAGCAGCAGCACACTCCTGTCATCCCAGAAACATATAAAGGCTCCGTGACCTCATGTTGTGCTACCCAGCTGCCTCGGGAGTGAGGGGGAATAAAAAGGCCAGTTGGCAGTTGGCTGTCCTGCTTCCGCTCTTGCAAAGTGAAATGAAATGCCTTTTCTCTTGCCAAGCGGCTCTCCCCATCTGCTGTGGCTCCCTAAATGAGAAAGCTGGCTGCAAGACGAGGGGAGCAATAAAAGGCAGTGGAAGTGGGAGAGCAAAGCAAGTGAGTGAACTTTTACTTGCTGGATGGTCTCTTTATTCCCCCTCACTCCCGAGGCAGCCTTCTGGAAAGGCAGTGGCAGCAGACACAGCTGTCAATTTTGCTGTCAATATTTGAGACTGTGGATCCCTAAAGGTAATGGTGCTGTGGCATCAAGGGGGGGGGGAAGCAGGCAGGCCAAAGTGGTAATAGTGACAGCCTTAGTGTACAGGAACTAAGCGCAATTTGCCTTTTCACTTCCCATTCATGCCTTGGTACATGTGCAGCAGCTGGTGGCACACAAGGAAGCCCTCGGTTCAGAGCTGGAAACTGCAGCAGGGGTCAGTCCTAGCTTTGCCATCCATCACAGCTAAGAATCTCAAATAAAGCTGAGAATGAATGCTTGTGTTGCAGTCAATCTGGGTGCTAGATACTACTGCTGCTTTGGAAAATACATTTCTCCCCCTTCTTTGTGGCAGCCCCTCAAAACCCTGTTTTGTGACTTGCCTATCACACTCTTGGGCAAAGCATGTGGGCTGTTTCCTCCTCTCAGTGGTCCATGAAAGTACATCTATAGTATGTAGATGCAGATAATAAAGTCGAAAAAAGGTGAATAACATTTTTACAGAACTATAGATATGTTGCGGCTGGTTAAGACTGGGCGTGACATAGAGGGGCTGGGAGGGGCTGGGCAAAGCACCTTTTGACATAAGTGGTGTTGAGTTGACCACGCCCACCCTGTTACATGACCAGCCAGCCAGTCATTAGGGTGGGCGTGGTCAACTCGACATCACTCATGATGAGTGAGAACCGGTTGTTAAAAAATTTGAACCCCCCCCCACTGCTTCTGGGGTGTGATTGGTGATAGTAGGCAATTTAAATGCATAGCAATATTGATATGCCTGGACCTGAAATTTTATGCATCTCTTTTTTTTCTTTTATTTTGTTATCCTTAAAATGCAATATATAATTATGAAAACTAAATCAGATTAAGGCATAAAAAGTGGGCATGATAGAAATAGGAAGCACTCTGTGAATAGTCATTGACCTTACCCACTCACAGGAGACACTATCTCTTTTTAAGTGATGTCTAACTGATAGGGCATCAGTTAAAAAGAAAAGGATATAGCTAGTTTAAAAATAATGAGTTTTACCTCTGTGCAACTATATGATCGGTTAATTGACTGGGACCTATAAAATCAGGTAAACCTTTAATTGGTTTATAAGACAAAATATGTGGAAATCTAGCCATTTTGAGCTGCAAAGCTGTTCCTTTGCCATATCCATTAAAGGAGAAATCCACTTGCACAAGACTGTTGGTACCTCACAACACTACTTAGAAACTGACTGGTTTACTGGATTCTGCAGTTTATTGAGGCAAAGAAGAGTTATAAGTGGAAAAATAAACCTCTTTGATGTGATCTATAATTATTTATAGCTTTAAAATAGCACTAAGTTCCTTACCATGAACCCTAGTTACGTGGAGGAAGGACATGAGGAAACCTATGCACTGAAAGGAAGAGAATGCTGCTTTTCCTACTTAATCCCTAGAACAATTTTGAACTCTCAACAGTTATAATTCAAGATGTTGATAATATTTATGCTTGAAGATTTCCTTTTTAAGTTTCTGTTGGGTTACTCCATGGAACAGCCTCTTATGTTGCAACTTATCAATGAGATGACATGACATATCAGCTGACACCTGATGCACAGAGAACATCAGTGGTCCTATGATGGCAGGTGAAGTTCTTGACCTAAACAATGACACTCTGCATCAGGATATATGGAATAACAATTTCTAGGCAGCCATTTTTCAAATCTCTTTTAGAACAAGTCTTGTTTTGGGAAGAGAGTGTGGTTGAAGGAGGACATCCAAAGTAGATTTTTCTCCCTTTTAAAATAGAATATTTGCAGTCATAAAAAAAAAACGCATTGCTAGATACAACAAAAGAAAGGTGATATAATTCAAAAGGAATAACAGTTATATTTCAAATGGAATATGGATTTCTATTTGTTGCAATAATACAGTAAATTATCCTCAGAAATGTTTTATGAAATGTCAGGAAATAGACCATGCCTCTTTTTTCTCCCAGTTGCAAATTGATGTGAAATATAGTGATAATCACATGGATATTTAAATTAAGTATGTTCATTATTGATTGAATGATCCTCTATCAGTTGAAATACAGCAGTCAATGTAAATGATTGAAAATGATTAATGGTATATTTAAAAAAATGGTCTAACTTTGGGGGAGTGAAACTATAGTTGAACTAAGTGCAACAATTATCTTTTCTTACACAATTAACTGTAAAAATGAATTCAAAAGAATAGAATATTAATTGCTGAATTTCAAACTACCTGTATCTTAGATATTGAACGTCAATACTTAATGTTGATTCATAAATTACAGTGAAAAGTATATACCCCAGATATTAGAATAATAGGGAATGGTAGGGAATAGAGTGAATGTACAGTAAATACTGACAACATTTTCAAGCTGTATGTTTCATTGATATCATAAGGTTTATGAACACCATATGATGGTATTGCAAACTTGACATTCAAGAGGAATATATTTATTAATCTATGTTCATTCAATATGTAGAAATGTTCAGATGATGAGCAAGGGATTTATTCCTAACCTTTGTATGGTCTTCAGAACATCAAAACAAATTGTATAACATGTGTAGTAACTCAAGCTCATGGATTGTCTTTAAAGAATGCAGAATCTTTTCTTCAGTAAACCAACTTGTCTATCCTACATGTTGATGTCACTTATGAATATCCAAGTAGTCTTCATTTAATGATCATGAGCAGTTACATTAGTGATGAACAGTACCATTATGACCAGTCTTTGCATATGTGACCTTTGCAGGTCTATAAGGCAAAGCTAAGATTGTAAGCACTATTGCAGTTGCACTTAATTACTGCTTTGCTTAACAAACAAGTTGCTGGTACCAATTGTAGTTGATAAATGGTGACCATCTATATAGCATTTGTACAGTATCCCTTTAGTAAATGCACATACTATAGATCAAATATGGGGCCAATAAGATTCTTACCTTCTTCCTCTAATATTGCATTAAAAAGACTTCATGGAAAAATTCTAGAATTTTTATCGAACATATATGCTAGTAAGCCCTTTTATATAAAGTAAATATTAAAAGTATGTAAGAAATCTGAAATCACCAAAGAAAAAAGTGCAGCTTTGAAGCATCCTCAGGAGTAGCACCTTCACAGATTAATCTAGAGTAACCAAAATAGGGAATAACCTTGGTTATATCCATATCTGGAAAGGAAGGCCAAATGAATAATTGGTTTATCAATCCAAACTGGAAAAATAGTGTACTTATACATCAACTGAACAGAGCCAGACATCATCAATCATTGTGGAAATGCTCTATTTTGCAAGGGTTCAACAAGACTACTGGCTTTGCATTGTTCTTTAGACTGAGTTCAGCATCTTCTTGACATACGGTATGTATCTTCAATAAGAACCAGTAAAACATTGCCTTTTGATAAAATAAGAAAAAAAAGCCCAAGGAACCTGCAGATTTCAAAGAAGTAATGCTCACAGCGCTATTTATCTTTTGCTTTATGGATTGAAGTGGACTGTCACCCATGGAGATGTGAAAGGTTGAAATCTTCTTGAGTAGTGCAAGAAATGACTGCCATTTGTGGTAGTGGCAGGAGTCTGAGGAAACAAGAAGAGATGAAAAAAAGTTCTTGACAAGGAAGGCCTGCGCAAGAAAAAATAATAATTCTGCCATGAATGAACTGAAAACTCCACTACCATGGGCAGGAAATCCAATCACACTAAAGACACTGAAAATTGAATTGTACACTATGTGTGAAAGAAGGAATGGAAGAACCTGGAAGTGGAGTGAAAAAAGGAATCAACCTAGAATCCCTACATGGCCACAAGTAAACTTAAGTCACCTTCCTTTGAGTATTGGTGACCTTTAACAAGATGCTGATCCTTAATTGAGAAGAATGCTGCACATGGGCTTTTAGCAATAAATCACCTTAATTGAACCTTTATGTGTAGACTGGTCTTTCCTACCTGACAGTATGGTCAGAATCTTTTCTTTCTTTTTGGTTGTTGTTGCTTATTTGTAATTTTTTTTCTTCCAGTTGTCATGTTAATGTTACTATCATGTAATGGTGATTTAGCAATCAAGTACTAAACATCGATGGCATATTGGGTTCAAGGAGCTTTTCCTATGCTAAAGATAAAATGAAACTATAAGGCAAACTTCATGTTCATGTGGAGTGTGAATGATTTAATTATAACCCAAAGGTGCCAGTTTCTTTTAAGGGATTAACATCTGTGTTCTGCAATGTAACTGGGATTTGAAGTTCAATGTGAACAAGCTCTGTTTATTTTTCAGAAATGTTTGATTATTCCCACGCCTGTACTAATTGCCCCTCAGGGTATGCAGCCCATATTGTCTAACTTTTGCAATAGTAGCTTAATTTCTGCTGTGCTAGTCTTGAACACACCTGCAAAAGGATGGAACAGCTTGTAAAACTAAAGATGTTTCCCTTGCTCCCTGTAGCACGATGATCATGGCTATCTAAGGAACCATCAAGACTGGCAACGTAATAATAGTTGGAAATGCAGAAGGTGCGTGTGAGTGGTGGTGAAATGTAGTAATGCTCTGAGTGTATCATGAACAGAACAGGTAAAGGAGGTCTTAGAAATATCAAAGTATTTCTGGATTGAGGCAAGAATTTTAATATGTGAGAAGAATTTAATTATTTGGACTATGGCTTAAGTATTAACACGTTCTATGTGATAACACTCATTGTAAACTGAAATAAACATGATGACATTTGTACATGCATTGTAAGTAGGGTAAGAAAGGTTTACATCAATTGGATTTTTTTTAAATGAAGAAAAAAATCTACCTTATGTAATACTTGACTCATTATTTTAAGATCAAACAGCAATGTTAAGTAAACTATGTGCAGCATCTAAATCAATTCTCTGTGCAATGTTGTTCATTGTTTACAATGCAAACAAGACCCAAGCTAAATCTTTGTCTGTACTAGTCTGTCAGAACTAAGACTATTTTAAAGCTACATTAGCTGGTCCTTTGATGATTCTTTCTGCAGTACTCAATGTACTTCTCATTTTCTCATTACAGTTTCTGGGTTACTTGCAAAAATCACAGGCATGTGATGGGCAAGTGATAAAATAAGAGGACAGATAAGTGGAACAGACTATAGAAATATCAAGCTGTGAAGGCTTGTGGCTTTACCAAAAATAATTACTAGTCCTACTACAGTGCTTCTATTTGAGAAGGTTTTAAAATGGTAGCTTAAATCTGCTCTATTTGACGTTGTCTTGATTTTTTGTAATTAAAGGACAAGTTATTAATAGAAAAAAACTCCCAAAGAATAGTAATTTCCAGGTGGAGTGGCAAGTGAAATAAGGATTTATGACATTTAATAGTGCTGTAGAAGCAGGGACTTCAGCAGCAGTTTACAGGACAAACTATGCCTTGTGAAGTTCATTCTTCTGTTGACCGAAATATTTCCTGTGATTATTTCTTTAATAAAATATATTTTAAATTAGGGCTACTATGTTTTGTGCAAATATGGATGGTCATCAGATGTTAGGAAACTTAAAGGTTCTGTAGGTTTTTCTTGCCATACAATAATTAGTTGGATTTTTTCCCCAGCTCAGATAGGGTAGCTGTATCTTAAATGCCTATCTACCAAAAAGTGTACTGTATTTCATTATGTTCAGTACAGTAGATCTTGTCTCTGGAAAACAGAAACAAATCACAACCTGGCACAGCTAAAATCTAGAGAGTTATCGAAATAGATTGACATTAAACATTTATCTTATTTTTGTAAAAATGCAATCAGGCATGCATACAGAAAATTGCGAAATGGCTCAGTGGAAAATTTCTACCAATAACTAGCAGACAAAGTATATATCAAGCTTTTAAAACCAATTTGGAAGTGTACTTTATGAAATGAGGAAGGGATCTTCCAAACCCATTGCTCAAACACACAGCACAGTACATTTCATGCATTAGCATATATGAACAACTATACAGTATATGAGAGTCAATGTGCTAAAATGGTTAAGGAATTGACCAAGACCAGGATGATCAGGGTTCAGGTCTGCCATCAGCCACATAGGTCACTAGATACATAGCTACATAGCTCACTTTCTTTAGATCAACTTTTCAGTTCCCATTAAAAAGTTAAAGCAAAACAAATATAAACAAAAGGATTTCTGTTTTTGGATATTTGTCCATTTATTACTTGCTTTACTGAGTCAGAAATAGGATCCTTGCTGTTAGACTATGCATGTATGCATATCCTTAGACCACATACATTATATATAGAATGTATGTTTACTCTTGACTTTTTTCACTAATGCATAAACAACACATAATGTATCATTCTTAAAAGAGGCTAATCTTGCAAGCCTGCCAGTTTTAAAAGACTAGTCACAGGATGATTAAGCCTTTGTCTTTAGTATAAGTTTATGCTTCAAACAGTTTTTGAAAGTTTTTAAATTGGAGCAGGGCATTTTCTTTTTCAGTTTGATTAGAATTCCTGTGTAGACTCTTTACTTGACACTTGGCAGTTGTGATGTCCTCATTTCTGCTTTGTGTCCCTTAAAATAAGCGTTGGAAACATATATCAAAAATTGTGATGAAACACTTGAAGCTATCTAAAATTTCCCCGAAAGTTAAACAGCTGCAAGCAATTTGATATTTTTCGATAAACCATGGTCAATTCTTTTGTCAATTAAACCTGAAATTGTATTAAATCAAATATTGTTGCTTTCAAATCTTGAATTTGAATTGATTCTTCACTGATTGAAACTTTTGTTGTAATTATAAAGCTTAGAGAATAAAATGTTTGTGTTGTAGGCATAAAGAAAAACAAGATATCTTTATACAAAGAGTTACATTTGACTCAGGGATCTTTAATAGCCTGATCACTCTAAACTGTGATGGTTGTTTAGTTGCATGTGATTCAATAGCTGCTAGTGAAAGTCATTTCCCCTTGATACCAACTTTATTTTTCCAGAAATGATGGTATCTAGTTAATCATTGTGAAAACAGAATTCTGGATTATATATGGACTTTGAACGTAATCTAGACTGGCCCTTTGGTCTTTATGTCTAGTCTACTGCAGGAAGGATAGGAATTTTACCAGTGGTGGGTTGCTGCCGGTTTGGACTGGTTCGCCAGAACTGGTAGCGGAAATTTCCCCCCGCTCGCCAAACCAGCAGCAACAGCCTGCTGGACACGCCCCCAAACCAGTCTTCCAGATTGAATTATGTCCTCCAGAGTGACATTTACTTGAAAATAACCATCTGCACATGCACAAAACGGGTACTTCCGGCGCGACCCCGAACCAGTAGGGAAGGTAAGAGGAACTCATCCCTGAATTCTACCTTGTGGAATTTTGAAACAGGTTGCAAAACTTATCAGATTGCAAATTCTTCTCTTGGCCTCACCAACCAATGTTAATTAACATGTATTTATTTTGCAATGATTGATCACATCCTGAAGCCCAGGAATGAAAGACCTTGATATTAAAGGCCCAAATCAGTTTAGCCATTATAAATTATACAGATCTTTTTTTTACAGTTAGCAGCAGGCATTGAATATGGGGGAACTGATTGGGATTGGGTTTTTACAAGGGTTAGCTTTCAAAATACAATGTAGATCATTCCCCATATGCCCATTGTTTTAAAGATAGAAACTCATATTAATATTAACTAATATTATAGATTGACATATATTCTATATTGCTAAGTTATATGCGATATTACAGGTAGTCCTCAACTTTCCCCAATTGGGTCAGATATTCCCATCAAAAGTCATTGTGGTCATAAGTCAGATTTGATTTTATCAGTATATCAATTTTTGCAGTGGTCATTAAGCCAATCACCATGGTTGTTAAGTGAACCAAAGGGTGATTATGTGAATCATGCAGTAATTAAGTAAATCCAGAAATGGGCATTTTTCATCCTTTTTATCTTCCACCCTCACCTATTTCTCATCGCACTTGCTTTCTCTCTCTCTTTGCAGATGCATGCATAATTATGTTATATATAATGAACAACGTCATGTGTGCCACATAATAAGGTCATGAATCTATACCTACAGTCAGATGGATATACCACTGTGGGCTGGGAACAGCTGGAGCTGTGAGTTTGGATTATTGGAGATTGGCAGGCCCTTCCATTTAACATCTAAATGGGCATGGACAAAATTCTGATCTCTATGAAAAGCTTTTTCTTGATACCAGTAGTTTACCTCTTCTATCTGTATCATTGAATCCTGATTTATCAACTAAAAGAGTTGACTGGTGCATGCATACTTTCTTGAATATGCTCTTAAAAATCCAGTTTCTAGGTTGCCCTAAAATGGGATAATTTTCTATTCGTTCAAAATATTTAGTAACTGGTCAAACCTATTCCTGGCTTCCTTACAGCAAATTTCTCCCATTTTGAGACAGGTTTTTTTGGGTGTAGGACGATGAGAGGGGGTATTAAAAGCTTTAATCAAAGGAATGCTAATACCAGTACTCAAATGAGTATTCACAGTACATTTTTCCCTGGAGCAGCAACAAAATGGCAGGGATGCCAGCTGCCACATCATATACATACACAGACTCCTACACAAACTATGCTTTGTACATCAGATGTAGCATAAATACCATGTCATGTGATAGTTGCCATGACAACTTTTATTTAATGAATAGCAGATGGAATAAGCATGTATAACTTACAAAAGTTGTTAGCAATTCGTAAGTAACAGCAGATCTGCTGCTGCTGTAAAGTTTTGTTGTTGTTTTTAATGTTTCTATTTTTTTCTCCCTTGTACAATTATCAATCACTCTCTTTCTTCCCGCTGAGTTTATCCCACTCTGAGATACATGCTCTGGTGGTGCATAATAAGCAGCATGAGCTAAATCTTTCTTGATAAGGTTTCATAATAATTATGCTATGTGAAATAAAGGACTTCTGCGTGTCAGCTTTGCAGAATCTTTTCATGCATCTCTTTCAAAATCCAAACCAGATATCTATCTGGGTGGGGATTGAGGTTGTACTAAAGGTATTTTAATTTCAAGATGGTAAACTTGTAATTTACCACAGAAGCTGCATTAGGGGAAAATATTATAGACCAATCTGGGAAGGAATTCCTTAGCTCATTCAATTGAATCTGCTTCCTTATTAAATTCCACCTTTCTCAAAGATGTTTTTTCTTCTAAAGAGTAAAGATAAAGTTCTTCCATGCAAGGAGGAAAATTGCTTAAAGAGTATGCTGAAGAAAAAACAACTCAAGGAAAGTATGAAATGTTTCTTCCTCACATCTCCTTTTCTGATTTCGGACTGCAGCTTGACATAGGTGAAACTGTCATTCATAGAAACTCATAGATTGTTGGATAACAGAGTTGGAAGGGACATTGGAGGTCATCTAGTCCATCCTCCTGCTTGCCCAGGAGACCCTATACCATTTTGAACAAATGATTTCTTGAAAGGCTTTAATGTTGAAGCACCCACAACTTCTGAAGGCAAATCATTCCACTGATTAATTGTTATAACTGTCAATAAATTTCTCCTTAGTTCTAGGTTGTTTCGCTCCTTGATTAGGTTCCAATCCATTGTTTCTTGTCTTGTCTCTAGTGCTTTGGAAAATAGTTTGACCCTCTTATCTTTGTGGCAGACCCTCAAATATTAGAACACTGCTATCATGTCTCCCCTAGTCCTTCTTTTCACTAGATTAGAAATACCCAATTCCTGTAACTGTTCTTCATAGACCTCAGTACCCTAATAATTTTTGTTGCTCTTTTCTGCACTCTTTCCAGAGTCTCAATATATTTTTATATTGTGGTAATCACAATAGATGCAATATTCCAAGAGTGATTATACTAAGGCTTTGTGAAGTGGTATTAACAGCACTATCAGGGACGCAGTGGCTCAGTGCCTAAGACACTGACTTTGTTGATCGAAAGATTGGCAGTTCAGCGGTTCAAATCCACAAACGGGGTAAGCTCCCATTACTTCTCCCAGTTTCTGCCAACCTAGCAGTTCAAAAGCACATAAAAAAATGCAAGTAGAAAAATAGGGACAACCTTTGGTGGGAAGGTAACAGCATTCTGTGCGCCTTTGGTGTTTAGTCATGCCAGCCACATGACCATGGAGACATCTTCGGTCAGCTCTGCCTTTTTGGCTTTGTAACAGAGATGAGCACTGCCCTCTAGAGTTGGGAACGACAGCACATATGTGCAAGGGAAACCTTTACCTTTATTAACAGCACTGATAATTCTCTTTTTCATAAGAATCTAATAAACTTTCATAACGATCTAGTAAATCTCTAAATTTTTGAACTGAGACAGAATTTGAGAGTTAAAGAAAAAAATAAGATTTGCTATTGCAAATCTGACTTATTTGTCTATCCAAGTCTTGAAGGCTTCATTCATTCTGACAACCTGGGCCTTGCAATTGGCTTGAACTGTAACTCCCACAATCTCTTGACATTTTGCTTAGTTTTTAAAAGCCTAGATTTGAATCACTATGCCTTTAATCATACTTGTGATATTATATTTGCTTCAGTCTTTATTTTTTTCCTGACAGGTTTCTTATACAGTACAGGTAGGCAAAAAAAAACACCTGGTTAATACATCTACCTAATATGCAAGTAGCATGGGTTCAAATTCCAGAAAGGGTATGGCTAGCTGACGAGAGCTAAATAGCTTGAAGCAGATCTATACTAGTTTCCTTTTATTTCTTTGTCGGTAAAATATAAATTTAACACGAAAATGGTTTTTTCAAATGTGACTGCCTGTGAAGGCTCCTGGAATGGGGATGAAAGGTGAAAGCGGAAGCAGTATGCTCTGTCCCATATTGCCTGATAGACCAGTCTTACCGGAAAAAAACACTCCTGGACTGTGGAGAGGAAAAAAGACTGCTTTTTGGCTACTTGATGCTTTAAAGTGAAAATGCACTTTTGATTTTTAGTAGTATTTGTTATCCAAGACCTACTAAAACAGATGTCAGAAAGAAAAATAAATAAATGAGAGATTAAAGCCTTTTTAAAAATTCTCATAGCAACACATTTTTCACAGTTGTACAAAGCAACCACATAGTTCTTAAAAATAAGCCATTGTGAAAAATATTCAGGTATATCTATGTTAATAATATCTTGTAAGATTCCAAGGGATTTCTCTCTAGGTAATATTAATAGTCGATTTAGGCCTTGGAATTTAACATCTTAGATATTCTTTGAGATGAAGAAGCAGGGAGGAAATAATTACTGCATTCTTCTATTTCTCTCTTAGTAAATTAACCCTTCACTCTGTAGGAATCTAAGTGAAAATTAAGTGCTCTCACTTCATGAGCGCACCATATTCTTCCATCCCAAATTTACATTTTATTACAAGTGTAATTGCAGGCTAATTTTGTTGAGTGGTATACTGCTTAGAACAGCAAAATAACTGTAATATGACTGTGTGAGAAAGGTTTACTTTGAGAGGATTTGATGCCTTTTTCCACATTGAAAGGAACCTATGAGTAGAGCTTTCAACTCTCAGTGTAACATTGTCTTTAGTATTTAAAAAAATCCTCTTGTCTGTAAGGGAAAATCTGCATCTAGCATGCATTTTAGACATCTCTCGTGTTTTTCTTCTCCCATGAATATTATTCTTTATTTCATCTACATGTGTAACAACAGATGTTAAGTCAACAGCTTCACATATGTCCACTTCTCTACCAAAGAAATTTGATTCATGCTTACAGATTGCCCAGCAATAATTTGAACATATGTGGAAAGATCACAGAATCAATAAATGAAAGGGAACATTTAGGATCATCTATGTTAATTCTTTATGAATGCAATAATAATAATAATAATCCAGCATTGCAGCATGCTAAATTGGCAGGTGTTTAAAACTCACTACATCTTTTCAAATGTTTTTTCCTGTGTGTTTTATCTTAAATACTTAATAGTATTAAAAAGAGCAATTGTGTTGAATATACTCGAAAAAAGTTTATTAAAATACAAAGAAGAATCAGTTCAACCTTTCAGTTAAAGTTCATCTGTTTTGAATTATTCCTTGACTGAAACTTTAACACACTTCAGATGTTTTATTATTTTCTGCCTATTGTAACATTTCTTTTTTAAAAATGACAAAAGAAAGATAGTGTTTTAAAAGAGTAAAGCTGTGAAAAATCACTGCTTTATTTGGTTTAGCTTAGGCTACTCTCTACACCTTGTCAAACTCTTTTCTCTGTGTGGCCAGCCAGGTTTGGCATTAAATTAATTTTAAAAGAATGTCATACAATTCAGTACCTAATAGAAGCAGGGAAAAAATGTTAAATAAAATGAGAATTCTAATAAAACCAGAAATATAATTCCCTTCATTAAAACATAATTCAGTCTCATGATCTTAAAATATCTTTATAATTTAAAACATAACACCCTTAAATGTACAAATAAAATTCATCTTTGGCAGATGTGTTAATAAGTCCATACACAGCGGACCCACAAAGAAGTCTAGATTGGTGAAAGCTGAAATGTGTACAGAAGATTCACAGACAAGTGAGCTAGTGGAAATCTTGAAAAATCTCTTAAAAGACCACTTTTCAGAATGGAGCTTTATGAAGCAACAGGAAAACATGCTGGCTTCTTCTGTCATGTGAGAGAAAACACATGTCAATTAAAAAAAATTACACCAGTCTGTTCCTAAAAGAATAAGCAAAGTGAAAATTAACTCTTTGCTGAACAATTGCTTAAAACATGACTTGCCATAGGCACTTCAACTCATATAGTCTTTTTGTTCATTCCAGAAGCAGGGTTCTGAATATCTTTTCCGTCCCCAGTGGCCATGATAAGAGTACAAAGATTTGGATACGAAAGGAAAATCATAATATCTCACAGGAGTTTTGCAAAATTGTGTGAGATTTCCCAAAAAACAAACAAAAAAACCCACCTTTTTTGGACAAAAACTTTATAAAATCTAATGTAAGAAAGTCAAATTTTATAAGATTTCAATGCTTCCACATTTAATGCATATTCTCAAAGGTTTTTGCGCTCTTTTAATTAATCATGTGACACACTTTATATCACAGCCTTGTGTTTTGAAAACATCCAACAGTAGCTTTACTCAAATTCTTTGCTTAGTAAAGGTAAAATTTCAATAATCAATGAAACAATGCTTTAAAAAAAATCTATTACAACAACCTCTTGACCTGAGACTTCTTAATGGCAACCAGATACACCCCCAAAAAATATCATTTAGACATATAACAAAAACTCAGCAATGAAGCATCAAAGCTGAACCCAGAAATTCATTTACAAAGCTTTCAGGCTTAGAAAAAGCATTGAAATGTCAGATACATTGTTATATATGAGTAATACAATGTTCTGCATATTTTGCTTGGTGATAAATGAGTGACATGAATTTTCAGTGTTATAAAAGGGTGATGTTCCCTTTAAGCTGTGTATATGCATGGCCACATAACAGCCATTACACAATACTTAATCTCCCAACAAAATTGATCCAAGAAATCTAATTACACTGTGGACAAATGAGATAAGTCAATGTGAAAAGGGACACTAATGGGAACCAATTATTTTCAAACTGTCAAAGGACTGAAATGGTCACAGAGTCAAGGAGCATCTCATCTTTTGGATGTGTCAGTCTTACTAAATAGATCAGACCAATCAGATCAACTTCATAGGAAGTCTAAAATTATTTGTTTTATTGAGATTGGCTATAGTAATAGTACTTAGTACTTGTAGAGTGCTTCATAGTGCTTTACAGCCCTCTCTAAGCAGTTTACAGAGTCAGCACATTGTCCCCAACAATCTGGGTCCTCATTTTACTGACCACAGAAGGATGGAAGGCTGAGTCAACCTTGAGCCAGTGAGAATCGAACTGCTGGTAGCTGGCAGTCAGCAGAAGTAGCCTGCAATACTGCATTCGCATCACTGCACCACCACGGCTCTTCATAGCTATAACAGTATCTTGCAAGTCTGTTGGTGGTGTACTTCTTTCTCCTTTTTATAGTTCAGTAAATCAGAGAACTGTCTGACTGTTTCTGAAGGTTATCTAAACATTCTACATTTAGCAAAAAAAAAAAGAGAGGCAAAGCTCCATTTATGGAGCATTGATGGCAATAAAAGAAAACAAATAACTAGCTTTAAGTAATTAGATATAGTCATGCATGCAAGCCAATGGGCTTGAGGAAAGTCCACTATGAATATGCTGTTGCTATTAAACATCCCTAATTTTTCCCAATCAGGGAGGATATTATGTTCCAGCTACACCTACATTCTTTCACTTAAATTCTAATCCACTAGCCCAGCTCATTTATGGAACTCTGGCTTCCCTTCCCAACCCCCAGTTATCATCCTTAATATAATTTTAATGTTTACATTATAATTTAATATAGGCTCCATCACTTATAGATGTTAGTTAGGTTTTTTCACAAATGTATTTTAACTCTGTTCTAAACTTTATTTTGTTTATCATCTGTACTGGCCTATGATTGAAATAAACAGAATTGAATTGACTTAGACAATGTTTTTCCTTGTTGCCTTGGCAACATATCTTGCATATTTCTGTCATGGTCATTTTCCTTACTCTCTTCATGCTGGAATCTAAACGTGAAAAGCTTAGCATCTTGTGCATAACTGAGGTCTTCAAAAAATTTATTTTTCGAATGGAATAGAATAGAATAGAATAGAATAGAATAGAATAACAGAGTTGGAAGACTTTGGAGGTCTTCTAGTCCAACCCACTGCCTTGGCAGGAAACCCTACACCACTTCAGATAAATGGTTATCTAACATCTTCTTTAAAAATTCCAGTGTTGGAACATTCACAATTTTGATTATCATTGGACTAACTCTCAACTCAGCAGGCCTAAGCCCAGAGGAGAAATCCAATAATCTTTTTCAGTTTGATGACTGGAAAGAAATCACCAGAACCTACCAGGCAATATTCCCTCTAAGTTGTCCCTGACTCAGAGTTGCTCAGGTTATCCCATTTGTTGCTCAGAATATATCATGACATTGCTTCTTGCTTCTCTGAATTTGAAGGAACACCACTAATTAGAATATATATCCCCTAGTGTTTTGGTGTATAGAACCAGGATCTATGTTTTCCTGAATAGAAATCATAAGAATGCATAGCAGCAAGGCTGTGCTTTTTCTCATTTGAGCAAGGTTGGTCTTTCAGTAAATGTACAGATATTTTGCACCATAACAACAAGAATCAGGAACTTTAATTTGAAAAGCAAGTGCCAAGAGATAAAGTGCATCAATTATTTTTTTTAAAAAGAACCAACTGTTCTAAAGATTAAATACCAAATCCCACCACAACAGGAGAATTATTTCAAATCAATGAAGCGCTAAGAGCAAAAAACGTTGAAGAATAGCTTCTGCACGTAAATCAGATTTCATTTAGCTTACAGCACTTTAATCTGTGAAGCATACAATGAGCTACAGGTAATGCCTTTGTAGCAAGTTTATAACCAAAAACATTTATAGGTAATCAGTATACTAATAAGGGGGAAAATTGAGACTTTAAGCCTGGTCCTCAGCTATTATTCTATTAGTATCATTGACCTGACTGCTATTTCACAGTGAGTAGTTCACAACTTTATTTAAAAAAAAACACAAACTAGTTCTGTAAATGCAATTCTCTAGTGCAGACGATATAATAGGTTCCTAAAGAGAATCACTTGCAAGTATAAATGCTTGGCAGAGTGGGAACCAAGTAAAAAAAAAAGAAAAGAAAACGTGGAAGAATAAAAACAACCACAGTAAATAAAGTACAGATTCTCAGAACTCATCTAGCAATGTTGTCTGGGTACTTGTTATTAATCAATGGCAGACAGTTGTAGTAACAGTTAGTTTGTGTGTGTGTACATATATATATATATGAAAGATGAACAAAACAATACATAGAAATTGGTGGAAAAGTCTTAGAAGTAAGCAACTAGAAACACAATGTATTTATTTTCTTAAAAGAGAATTAGAGCAAGATTAAGAAAATAGGATACCATTTTAATGGGGTATTTATTATTTTCTGCCTTTTATTATACCTCAAGGTGGAATACCTTAAATTCCTTCCTCCTAATTTCCCAGAAGAAAAACCTTGGGAGAGGAGTTGAGCTGAGAGAGAGTGACTGGCCCAAAGTCATCCAGCTGGCTTTCATGCTTAAAGCAGAACCAGAACTAAATGTTTCCAGATTTCTAGTCTGGTTCCTTAACCATTTAGATCCAACTGGTTCTCTTTATTGTTATTCACAGTAAATGCGAAAGATTAAGGCAGAGAAAACGTGAAGATCTTCACCTTGGAAAAATAAATGGAAAGATATAACATAGAGGATGCATTTGAGTCATAATATGGCTTCAAATTACCTCCCCTAGTTGTTTCATATAGATATTAAACAGCATAAGAGACAGATCAATGACTTAGCTGTCAAAGAGTAGAACCAGGCAGTACCATCAGTTATGAAAATGGCCTGTTATAAAGCTTCCAGGTTAAAGAGTAACCAGGTTTATTCAATAACCATCTTATATCTACCCCTCATAGATAGGCAGGGACATGTCCCATACTCAATATGTTTTTAATTTCTTCCCTTAACTGTGAAACCAGTCCCAACCTGGTTGATTTAAGATGAAAATAAATCATATAAATTGTTCCCTTGCTATGATGTTGCATAGCATTAGATATTAAATTAGATGCTGATTTAAATCTGATTATCAATACAGAACAATGAAAAGTACACACAATGAGCTTGTTCAGACTCCCTTCCATCAATGACTTGATGAAAGTGATTTGCACGTTAGGAAACACATTATTGGCTCTTTATGATGACTCGGAGCAGAGACTCAGAGGAGGCAGAGAAGTAAGCCCTTTTTAATACACCTGCTGTGGAGTTAAAAAAAGGGCCAAAACATTGTTCAGTCTGATTTGTTGCCACAATTCCTACAATTGTGCTCCAATCATCTACCTATCCTCTTAATGGCTCTCAGCTTCCTGGTAAACTAAGATGCAGATTGAAATGTTTTAGAGCAGAAGAAGCACTTAGAAGTTGTAGTCTTGCCTGCCCAAATTGTCAGCCACAAATCAGACAAATGTTAGCAGTAACTATTGCTAACAGATCAGGTGGGAATTTCCGCAAATATATTTGGAAAATGATGGTGGTAAGGGAATTCTGGGAGTTGACCTTAGCTTAAAATGGCTAAGGTTGAGAAGCATTATTCCAAGCAATGTAGCTGATTTTATCTACCAAAAGACTTTACCTTATTCTGCTGCTTAGCTTTTCTTTTTTTAAAACAACAACAGTATTTTAGGGAAAGGTGGGGGGAGAGGAAATTTCTGGAGAAGAATTTAGTAAAAGGATTTGGAGCTTGACAACAGTTCATAACCAACAGTTATGATGATGTTCTTGAACTTTTCAAAGAAGCAATTTGTCTCTTAGACATCTTTGGTAAATCCCCAAATAGGTTCCCAAATCTGAAGTAGTGATGCTAAAAGAGGAAATTCATTACTACACTCTTGAAGAAGGAAGATCAAAATCTTCTTTCTAAACCACAATGCAGGAACTTGAAGGGGGAAGTATCTGAAAAGGAAATTGCACCTGGCAGAGCCTGAATTTTCAAAAGCCAATGTGTAGAAGCATCTTTGTTTCTGCAGATGAGACAAAAAGCTCAGCATTTGAGCAGTTTTCCAACAAAACCATTTGTTCTGGAGTCATACTGTGCACATCTGCATTGAAGCCAGATTGAGAAGCAATGCTGCCCTGCCATATGCCTCCACCATATGCTTGTTGGATTTCTGAAAAATAAATGTGGACTATAAAATATGAAAGTTACTGTGGCATCTTAGAATCTAACAAGTTCATTGTGACATGAGCTTTTCATAAGTAACAGCTTGTCTCACCTGTTGTAAACGGTGAACTCTGAATGTATCATGACATTACTAATTCTCTCTATAGACAATCCCCAGGTTCTGCAACCAGAGATCCAGGAAATCATCAGTAGGATTTCAGTAGCAGAGGGTGACTATATTTTTTATAAAGATATGAACTGGTATGAACTGTAGTGCATACAATACAAAAATGAGTATATTCTATGAATTCAGTTTACTCCCTTGAATCTACCTTTCAATTCTTTGTCCTCCCAAATTTCTCTTCTGCAAAAGAGGCTTCCTTTTTTTTGCCAGGATACCTTGCATGTTCTGCTGATGCTCTTTATGAATTTACTTTATTCAGAAGAGTGACCAAGGGTATTGTAACATCTCTGTTTTCCCATGCTACTTGTACTCAAAAGGCCATATGAAGGGGAGAAAGGATGGGTGTGGGGAGAAAAAACAACAGCAATACTATACCTATCAAAAGGTAAGTCTCAGACCTTGCAGGCAACTCAGTTGGAATAAATCAGGCTAGAAACGCGTTCCTCCAAACCAGCATTTATTCTAC
>JANHFT010007541.1:172103-184372 GCA_032467955.1 Pseudoxenodon macrops
AAATATTGGAACACTGCTATCATGTTATTTATGAAGATATTGAAGAGTACTGAGCCTAAGATGGAACCTTGTAGTACCCCACTGCTTACTTTTCTCCATGTAGACTTAGACCCATTAAGGACTACTTGTTGAGTATGGTGGTCATCTGGTGGTGAAGCTATCTATGCCACTTTTTTCTAGCTTAAAAGCTAGCTTTTCTACTTTTTCTAGCTTCTAGATTTTTCTATTCTTTCTAAGTAAGACAAACAAAAGCTCTCATAATCTACTACAACCCACAAACAATTATTTTTCAATTAGCAAGTTTAATTAATTTTCACACTTTATGTGAGAATGGCAGAATATTTAAATGTTCATAAAATCTGGCAATAATGGGAAAAAAAATCAACAAAAGGATCTGTTATTTTGGATCTCACCTCTAAAGAAACACATGGTTTTTGTTTTAAATTTGCTCATTAACTAGTGATATAAAATTCTTAGCAAACACTGTAGTTATAATCACAAAATCAGCTGATTCTATTTTCCATGTATTCTTTTCCATCCAAACATGGAGATTTGATGTAGAGCTATGTTATTGTTAAGTGAAGGCAAATATACCCTATTTTTTGGACTATAAGAGGCACCAGACTATAAGACACACCTAAATTTACAGGAGGAAAACAAGAAAAAAATAGTTTTTGACCTCCATGTTTCGTATTTTCATCCTCTTGGCCCCCAGAAGCATTCTGTAGTGCTCCGCATGTTCCATTTTTGCCAAAAATGGGCCCGTTTTTGGCCTCCCAGGCCCCCAGAAGCACTCTGCATTGCTTTGCACAGCCCTTTTTGCCACAAATGGGCCCATTTTCACTAAAAAGACACCCATTTTTGGCCTGCAGAGTCCTTCTGGGGACCAGAGACGATGAAAACACAATGCGCAGAGGGCTTGGGAGGACAAAAATGCCCATATTCGGTCTATAAGGCGCACCTAAATTTTCACCCACTTTTAGGGGGGGAAAGGTGCATTTTATAATCTGAAAAATACAGTATGTGTCTCAGGATAATGTTGCAGGATCCAATCTGGGTCGGTCACCAGGACCAGAGATGGTTTCATATTGGTTCTAACCAGTTCTTTAGAACTGTTAGTCACTCGGCGATGATGTCACAGAGCCAGTTCCATCGGTGTCTCTGTGAGCGTCGCCATCTTGGATTTTGGTTCTGCGCATGCACAGAAACTATTTTTTGATTGCTGCATGCACGTGAGGTGCAACCTGAGCAAACTGGCAGCAAAAAGATCCAAAACTCACTCCTGACCAGGACCAAAAGTTTAGAGAATGGGCTCAGAGGATGGGTTCCAGAATGAGTCTGAAAGCTTGGGAGACTAAGCCTCTGGTCCCAGTGACCAACCCAGATTGGATCCCACAATATGTTCTTGTCTTTTTCTATCCATCCATCCATTTGGTTTGTGTCTCAACTTTTCTTTAGGAGATCAAGGTAGTATACACAGAATTCCCTCCAGTTAATCCTCATAACAATAACCTTATAAAATGGATTGGGCTGAGTTATAGTTATTGGCTTACAGTCATCAATGAGTTGATCATGGTTTGCACCTTCAGGATGGGTTTTCCCAATCCCAGTCCAATACCTGAACCATTATACACTTTTGGCTGTTTTTCAAGTAGATAGAAACCAAAGTTCACATTTCCATCTGCCCTTCCTGAATGCCAGGAGCAGATATCTGCAATCATATGTGAGCATGGAGCCCAATGTCATGGATGCTACAGAACAAGATCAGTAAATTCAGTCTACACCTGCTCTCTTCATTCCCCATATGAGTCTTATGAAAATGGAAGTAAGAATATAGGTAGAACATTCTTCGAACACTGAAATTGGAACTCAGATTAACAAATATAACTTCTACCCAAAAAAAGAGTATCTTGTTATACAGCAGTGATAGTAAGTTGGCATGCTAGCTGGGTTTGATGAGAGATGAAGTCCAAACATGTCAAGGCCACCAAATAACTGTCTACCCTTATACTGTTTCAGAGAAGCTGAAATTAGCAAAAGCTATTAACATTTGACAAATAAGTGTTGCTTTAATACTATTAATCAGTAGCTTGTTAAAATAAAACTTTAGTTGATTAATCATTAGCACCAATTTTAATCAGTAGGCTGAGAATTAAAGCACACCTGGAAATATACAGATACATATCTAATTCTGAAGAAAAAAAATCCTCTGGTGTATAAAGGTTGGGTGGTGTATAACAGCCAGTTTGGTCCAGTGGTTAAGGCATCAGACTAGTAAGCAAGAAACCATGAGGTCAAATCCCACCTTAGTCCTGAAAGCCAGCAAGTGTGTCTTTGAACTAGTCATTCTCTCTTAGTTCACCTCACAGGATTGTTGTTGTGGGGGAAATAGGAGGATGAAGTTGTGTTGGATATCTCTTGAGTCATTTGTAAAAAGACAATAAAGGTGGGCTATAAATACTGAAAGAAATAAAATACACACACATGATGGCCTTTTGTTGAAAAATAAAAGCAAATAACTTAAGGGGAATCATTGCAGAAGAAAAATGCTGAAGGCATCACTCAAGCAAGCCAATATATGTATACTGGGAAAAAAGGATATCTATTTTTTTCTGTTATAAAACTAGAAGTTCAGGTAGTCTTTGACTTATGGCCACAATTGATTCCAAAATTTCTGCTGTTAAGTGAGACAGTTGCTAAATGAATTCTCTAACTGAAGTTACAACAGCATTGAAAAATGTGACCTATGACCATTTTTCACACTTAGGAATGTTGCAGCATCCCCGTGATCATATGATAAAAATGCAGACACTTGGCAGACACTCATATTTATGACAGTTGCAGTGTGCCGGGATTATGTGATCACTTTTTGTGACCTTCTGACAAGCAAAGACAACGGGGAAGCCAAATTCACTTAATAAATGTGTTACTAAATTAACAACTGCAGAGATTCACTTAACAATGGTGGCAAGGAAGCTTCTAAAATTTTATCAGATTGTGAGTGAAGAAACTCAAGTCTTGTTTTAACAGGCTTGTGCAAGTTGATGTTAGACCAGGGTGTCAAACTCAATTTCATTGAGGGCCGCATCAGGGTTGTGTTTGGCCTTGGGGGCTGGGTGGGTGTGGTCAGCTCGCTGTCACTCATGTTGGGGGCGCCTGTGGTGGCCCAAAACAGAGATTGGGCGGCCCTCCCAAGCTCCATTTTCATTGACAGAGGGTTGCAGGAGATCATCACAACCTCAAGAGCTCAGTTTTTGCTGTTCTACACCGCGGGCCCGTGTTTTGCTGTTTCCAGGGCAGCCCCATTGGCCAGATCTAAACACCCTGTGGGTTGGATGTGGCCCATGAGCCTTGAGTTTGACCCTCCCGCTGCTTTAATGCATAAATAGATACTGGTTCGCGTAAGCTTTGCAAAGCATGTATTAGATGACTCTGTATTAAGGTTCACAGTAGATCACTTTATCTTTCATTCCTAAAGCAGGGTGTATCACATCTTTCTGCCGTTCTCCCATTCATTCCTCTGTATAAAGGCTGGTTTCACTAAGTAGGAAACAATAAAGCTTTGGTTCATCGCTTGAAACCCTTTGAGCTGCTGCCAGACTGCTCCTCTGAAAAGTGGCATCATAGCATCAGAAGGCTAATTCGGCTAAACGGCAGGAATTGTCTAGCCTGAGCCACATCCAAGATGTGCTTATCCAGTCTTTGGTTCAAAGCCCCTGTTTATTCCACTTCTGTTCTGAGTAACTTCTCATGTGACTAGAAATCAGAGGATAATCCATTCACTGTTAAATCTCATTGCTCTGCAATAATAATTTTTTTCTTTTAAACTACTAGAGTTTGTCCCTCAGTCATAAAATGTTATTTTCTGCTGTTTCCCCCTGGCTCAATTAATTATCACTTCTCCTTTTTTATAGTAAATGTTTCTCCATTTTATATGCACTTTATCTGCATATTTGACAACTTGAAGCAGGATGTGTTCCTGATTTGTTATTAAGCTAGCATTCAAAAAGATGTTTTGCAGAAGGTCTTTCCATCACACGTGCTTTGGGGGTGTTTAGTTTTAAAATAGTTTCATTTCTGAGAGAGTGTCATGGGTTCAGAGAGGTGAAATTCTTCCTTCATCCTATACAGATTCAGACTCCCCAGGAGAATTATATGAGTTTTTATATGAGAAGTTGTCTTTGCCTGTATGCGAAATAAATTTATAAAGCTTTGGAGAGCAAGGCTGGATTAACACAAACTGATGCTCTAAACACAACCCAACAATGGTGCTCTTTGATGGAATTGAAACTCTCATTCCAAGACGGATACATATGTGATATTTCATAAGACCTTCAAATCAAGCTTGTCAGCTTTAATCACTCAACATGACAAAAAAGCACTTTTTAAAAAACAATGCCAATTACAGGTAATCCTCAATTTATTACCGTAAGGGAGCCTGTTGTGACAGTAATAAAGTGAGACACCCTTGTGGCTGATCTGATTTTATGGCCTTTGAAATGTGATTCAAAACGCACTGACAATGTCTCCTTGAATGGTGAAGAAATGTTTGTAACCAAATTGCTAAGCTTGGAACTCAAACCAAGAGCCTTTATGCCCTTTGTTTTTTGCAGCAGTCATTAAGTGAACATTATGGTCATAAAGTGGCGATCATCAAACAGACCATTATTTTCTATGGAATATTTTTGCCAAGAACTGAAAGTAAAAGCCGATTTTCAGCAAAACAAATAAATAAATAAATCGTACACCATCCCCACATGACTTTAGGCTTAAATGTGGACTGGTTGCCAAACTTTTCAAATGGGCTCATGTGACTGGTGTGTGTGTGTAAGGGCAGCCTTTAGAACTTTTAATGGTTGCAAAGTGATGGCTCATAAGTTGAGAACTACCTATAAAATTGAACATAGCAGATAAAGATTTCAAAAAAAAGGGGGAGGTTGGCAGTGAAATAATTAAAACTGTGATAGCTTTATGGTACTCGCTTTCCATGGTTCCTTAAGCATAGGAACCATGGGAACAGAGTGCCATAGAACTTTTCCCCCCTAACCAGGGGTAGGTTGTAAATTGTTTTGCTGCCGGTTCGCTCAGGGTCGCGCCTCAAACATGCACGCAAAGTGCGTGCGCTCTTGCACAGCAGTCAAAAAATAGCTTCTGTGCATGCGCAGAAGCCAAATTCAAAATGGCAGTGCCCACAGAGACACCGAAGGAACCGGCTCCATAACGGCCTCACCGAACTAACAGAACCGGATAGAACCAGTAGGAACTGACCTCTGCCCCTAACTATTATTTTGCTTACTGTATTGATTAATCGAATATGAGGTACTATTATTATATTCAACTGTTTAGTTTTTTTTAATTGGGTTTAAGAAGCAGGATCAAACCTCTGCAATATTGTTCAAATTCCAAATGATATAAATGAAATATGCAATCAGGCAAATGTATTACGACATTGTTATCTGATTTGCTCTCCTTCCCTAAACTGCCCTAGACCCTAGTCTCGCAAGCCCCAATACTTTGTCAGTGCTGTGAAACACAAAAAAATGCTGGTGTGAAATAGCTCACTCCTATAGCAAAGCTGGCACATCTAGGTGCTAGCAAGAGCCTAGCAGGCAATGTAAAATGAATGCTTTTGTTTCCTGAACTCTCGTTCAGCCAATCCTGGCAGTACTGAGAAGTAAAACTGATATTAAGTTTTCACAGGCCTGGTCTCCCAGACAGGACCATGACTCTAGATATATAATACTATGATTTCCCACAAATATAGTCACATTTGTTAGCGTAACTTTTGAAGATACTGTGGGGCAGGATTCTTTTCAGCAAACAAAGCAAGAAGCATATAAATCCTATTCGCTGCTATTAGTGTCTTTGGTCATTGTTGTTTCTGCCACCAGGAAAGTCACTTATCAAATAAATCATTCAGCTATGTATATCAGTTAACATAGGATATTTTAAAATCACTGTTTTCATAACTGAATTTAATACTTTATTCTATCTTTTATAAATCTGACCCAGCCAGCAACACCGGATTTTACAGTTGCTATTTCCCTACTCTGATTTTTTTTCTTTCTCATCATTTCTTCCAGCAACAAGAATGTGTACTCAGTCATTCAATTGATCAAAGTAGAAACTTTTGCTGGATCTCTGTTAGTGACGGGCACTTCTTAACTGGAGCCACTATAGTAATCTTCTTATAAAAGGAGAAAGGATTACTGTCAGTCACCTGCAGATGTTATTGCAGACTGCCTGTGCCCAACAACAGCGGAAATGTCAGGAAGGCCACACACATTTTTGGTGACGATAGCTTGCAACTGAAAGGAGAAGCTCCATTTCAGCCTAACAAGATGCAGGATTCTAGCTTTGAAATTCAAACAAGAAATGCATTATATGATGTTCTACAAGCATCCCTGATGAATTCTATTAATGCTTCCACTCCTCTGTGTAAAATTTGTAAAACTACAGAGACTACCTTAAAAGTATTCATCAAATAATATCTATGTTGATTTGAATCTTTCCATTTAAATATTCAAAATATTTTATTCTTGTATGGATATGCTATGTACATATTTGTTTATGCACACAAAGATCCAGCTACTAATGTACATTTTTCTAATTTTTTGATTATGAATGTGAAAATCTTGAAGCACTGGATTCAATTATAAATCCAGTATTCAGAGATGATAATCTCCTTTAGCAATTGTCAAATCCAGAAGCCTCAGACAAGAAGGTCTCTGGGAGAATTTCTGACAAGGGCTTATTTATCATCAATCAAGTTAAGGATTCTCCATAGATCATGAAGAAAGGAAGAAGCATTCTTTTTCTTCTTTCGGTTTGAAAATTTGCTAATAGTTACCTCAGATAACAAATCTGCTAAATCATCCAAGGAAGTATAAAAATGGTCCCTCACTGTCCAGCTATTCAGAAAAGAAGGTCCTACATAACTTAGCAGAAACTGTATTCTTATCCCTCTTCACTTTTCCCTTTTTTCTTCTATTTATATCCAGAGGAAAACAGGGTACCAATTCCCTTGCTGACTTCCTCTGTATCACAATAAGCCACATAACTTTCCAACATAGCCAGAAAAAAACCAAAGGAGGCTAGTACTGTTCTTTTTTCTGTCCACTTTCCTTTTCTATCAAGAAATGTTTTTTCGTTTTCCCTTTCCCCCAAGAATGAAATTTTAAAATGTTTTATTTACTATTCTCAAGCAAATAAATAGTGTACATATGCCTGTATGGATGGTTTGTAAACTTCCTTCTTTCTTTGCTGTGGTAAGAAGCCCAATGTCAAGCCTCCCATTTCCCCTGCATTTCTTTGAATTCACTCTCCATCTTTCTCTCATGGAATGGAATGTTCTAAAATACTCTAAGATTGCTATTAATTCTAAGCGTTGAATAGCCAGTGATTATTTCATTACTTGAAGCCTCAGTTACTTTTTAATAAATTGTACTAATTTGTGACAGATTATAAAAAGTAACTGGTGGAAATGGTCCTGAAAATGATATTGCATGGGTAGGAGAAAGAGGTACAAGATTGTGAATCTTGATTTCATATAAATAAGGCTCATGATCTTGTACCTCAGCTTGCATTTGATACGTAGCTGCCATTGGAAGTTCTTTAGCTTATTTGCAGTACACCTGCCTATGATAAATTCGTGTATCCTAGAATGCTTGTTGTCTGTTTCCATTCTAGCTTATTGAGAAAAGGCTGACCCATACTTATTTTAGTTTCAGTTTTGGATTTCTGGAACTTCTAAGTCTGTTTGATAACCTAAATTATTAAGATCCTGAAAGAATTAGTACTGTGAGAATTTGTAACTGTTATAATTCTCCATTGGTTAATTAATAGCAGGATTTAATAGCAGACACTGTATCTAATTATACAGGGTCTGAGGAACTAGTAAATGGCTTTTTTTTCTCTGAGTAGTGTCTCTCTATTTTGCAACCACTCTATAGGATTCTAGGATCAAGTTTTTAATAGATTTCACGAAGACCATCATAAGGCCCAGGTTCCCAAATGATATCCAACACATTGAATTGATATGTCTTTGTCCATTAGATTGTTGCTGCTACTGAGACAAACAAGGAATCATCCGGAGAATTCAGAAGGTTGCAGACAAAACATGGTAACAAAAGGAATTACTAGTGACAGTAATTGACAAGAACGATCTGGAACTAGAAGCATGTGTATATGTAGAGTTCTAGTCTTTAATGTTTCATTGCAGCCACGTTAAAGACAATCTGAACCACCTTTTTAAAACAAGCAAAGAGGAGATGCATAGGAGATAAATCGTAGTAGAATTTCAAGAATGGGAGGATTAGCTATTACTCTCATGCTATTTCTTGGATAAATTTCCCCCCAACTTTGTCATTTTTTCCGCAGGGTCATACTTTTTCAAGCAGCCCTCTCAAGGTAAAGGTATATAAATTCTACAACCCAGTCCATTGTTTCTAATAACAATTATTAAGATGGAGCACTGCTGGCAATTTTGTTGATGTTGCACAGTGATGCACAATAGTGCTCTTTTGTTTTGAGGTAGGAACATTAGTATGAGATTACTGACACATGAAGAAAAGTAAACCTATAAATTCACTAGACACAATGAGAGCACAGGCAGACAGTAATGAGCTGATTCTCCTTATATTCACTGTGCTCTGCTATAACTTTACTTCAAAAGATAAGTCTCAAAAGGTTGTTAATGTTTCATGGAGATTTTCCTCACTTTACTTACACTCAGATGCACCTTCTCATTTGCTTGATGATTCTTAGAAGAGAAGAATCTTGGTGTAACTGATCTGACTTGCCATGATATTAAATTCATCTGCTTGATTAATGATGGGACAGGACAATCATTTAACAGATGTTTGGCATGGTGAATAATGTAACTTACACAGTAAGATATGGTGGGATTCTGCTTCACAACTTCTTGATTCGGTATACATTTCATAGGTTTTTCAGGACACAATTAGTTGACTCCAGATTAAATAAACTCCTTTTATATTTCACTGAAATAAATCATTGGTAGATATATTAGTTTCAACCAACTTTTCATATTTATTTCAATGAAATATTTGTGTGTTTATTTTAGCCTAGAAGCATCTCAGTGAGCTTCAGATGTTACATTTTACAGACTGATGGCAATCTAAATATGCCACACAAAAATTTCACTGGACGGTGAATTTACTACATCAACCTTCACGTAGTATCTAAATATAATGGACATCTCAGTATTGTTGAGAAAAGATTACTATTCCTTCAAGGAATTTATTTATTTATTGAATTTATTTGCCACCCATCCTATAGCAAAAATGATTCCAGTGGGCTCCCAGCATTAAAAAATTATAAACCTAACAAATAAATATCTTTAAAAGAATAAAAATAGAAATCTCAAGCAAGATATAGTAAAAAAAAATGGGAAGGGAAGGAACAGGATGCATGGTGGGGGGAGGTGGGATTGCCTCTTAATTGAATAACCACCTCCAATGTGATGTTCCCCCATTAAGGCCTTGGACAATCAGTCAGAGCCAAGTCTCCAGGCTCCTGTGGAAGGACAGAAAGGTGGGGACCAATCTCACCTATATCAGCTAAGTATAGAACAGCGGCCCCCAATCTTTTGGGTGCCAGGGGCTGGTTCCATGGAAGGTGGTTTTTCCATGGATCAGGAAAGCATAGTTTTGCACCCTGCCTGGATCTTGTGCATGGCTGGGGCTTCCCTCATTTCTGCAAAATGGTTCCTGGCAGGCTGCAGACCAGGGCTGGTCCCTGGCTCAGAGTTGGCATAGAACATTATCAGTCACTTACAGTGGGTCCAAGGTTCACTCTGTCTTTCAGAAAATGTGAGTGTAATCCTAAGGCTATTAGACTCATTCAATAGCAAAACCTTTTCTGAAATGTATATGTTTCTGTCCCTTTGTGTAATTTCCCTTACTTACTTCCTTTCCTTGAAATGCCATGAACAATCTCCTTAAACGTGCAGTCCTCCACATGCTTTTGACATACGAAACCTCTCATCCCATCTAACAATCTGCTTTGGGTTGCCAGCTGGGTTGATGAGAGCATATCATGTCCAAAACATGTAAAATGTGCTATCAGGAAAAACTTAAACGAAAGGGGAATGGGTTCATCTTTTTAAAGAATCCCCTTCTTTAAGGGTGTCTCCTGTTATATATTTAAAAATCAGTGCCAGAAATATCGCTGCTGGGTTGTAAAAAAGCAGCTTGCTTGTGTATGGTTCCATATTATGGGGGGGAAGCTTTTTTTTGGAGAGGGTGAGGGAGAGATTTTGCAAAGGAAAGTGCAGCAAAATAAAACATATACATGCAGTGATAAGAGCTGGGGTAGAAGGTTACATGAGAGAATTCTGTTTCCCTTCATTTCAGCAAGTGCACTTTGTTCATTTTATCCACTTTATACCCTTATGAAAACTCTTGTTTCAGAATGTTCATTCTGGGCTCATAAAGCTGTACAGGTGGTGCTGTCTCAGCAGGAAACCTGCTCCTTGCTGAAGAGCTGCCAATTACTTGCAGTGAAACTAAAACAGAAGAATAAATATTGCATGTTGATGGATGCTTGTCAGAAGACGTAGGGGTACTTTCAACAGGGCTTGTCAGGTGAAATACCTTCAACAAATCCACATGCTCAGTGGCAAAAAGGAGAGTTTGCTCCAGCTGCTCAACTGGCAACCCTCAAGTTTTGTCACATGTATTTGAATAATAGATGATTCTGTGAAGGAATCAAAATGGATTCTACTCTTAGAAATGAATACCATGAAAATGTTCACAAATTCGGGATTGGGCTGTGTCTCTGAAGAGCCTCTGACTGCTGTGATCTTTTATCTTTTCTGTCAAGCTGGGGAGATAGTTGGTTTTCACTGTCCCAACTACCCAAATGTGGCAAAATAAGCTATTCATGTTTCTCTGATGCTCATGGAGGATAGTTTGTCACAGGATTACAGCCTCCTTTCCTTTCCTCTCCTCTCCTCTCCTCTCTCCTCTCTTCTCCCCTCTCCTCGCCTCTCTCCTCTCCTCCTTTGTTTTGGTTTTTGCTTGGTAGTTTGCCTACTATGCAAAAACATGGAATGGGGAAGGGGCAGGGGTGTAATATTTCCAGATCAAAGATATTGTTTGACAGAAAGAATGCAATGTTTTCCAATAGTTGCCATTAAGAATTATTCTTCCCAATAAATATTTTAAGATGAAGCACTGAAAACAACACACTGTTAGAGATTCTGTATTTAATAACAAGGGAATAGAGAAGAGAATGTTTATCTGGAAGGTAGTTATATAGTTATGCTCTTTGCACAAGAAACAAAATAACTTTCATGGATACCTATGTTCATAGCAATAGCTTTGAAAACAAATCTAACTTCTGCTTTTCTGTTCCTCTACTACATAACACTGAACCGTATAACAATCACATTTAAAAGATTGTGGGTTTCCTGAAACACCAGGAAAAAAAACCCTGCTATTTTATTGTGCATCATATTGATGAATAATGGAGAAGTTGAAGATTTATTAGACAATAGGTAACACCATGTTATCCCAGTCAATTACAGTAGAATCTCTTTCTAGAAAAGAAAGGAAGGGGAGTCCAACTTTGTTTTTCCAATATTAAAAATAAATGGGCTGTGGACATTTTGAACTGCTCTGCAGGACTGAAGCTATTCATTTAAAAAGCATTTACAGTTTTGGTGGGTCAGTCAGAGATGTACTGAATTTTCAGAAGTAGTAGAAAATAAGATGTTGGAGTATATAAAATTATAGAAAAATAAGTCTTTAGAAGACCTAGGAAAGTTACAGTGAAATTAATACAACTAAAATGCATCAACCAAGGATTCACAAACATCAAGATAAAGAACTGAAAAGGGATCTTCCCACAAAGAATTTGGTTAGAAAGCAATCTGAAAGAAAGTGACTGGCCCAAAGGGCTTTCATGTCAAAAGTGGTATTAGATATTTCTGCATCCATACATATCACTACAGGAATGTAGTGTATAGTGAGGAGTCATTAGTTATCTTTTTTGGGTCCAGTTTAGCTTATGTCAATTTAATAATTCCATCACTGTATCATATCACAGACTAGTATACACAGACATAGAGAGGGGAGTGCATAGCAACAACAAGATCTGGCAATGGTTAAGAGCAGGAAAGTAAAACAAAAACAGACAAACACCATATTTTTCGGAGTATAAGATGCACTTCTCCCCTAAAAGAGAGTGAAAACTTAGGTGTGTCTTATAGACCGAATGTAGCCCCCCCCCCCCCCCCCCCCCCC
>JANHFT010007541.1:283864-306647 GCA_032467955.1 Pseudoxenodon macrops
CAGTTTGTGCCAACATGTCTCTCCTAATAAATTGGAACTTTGAGGAATGCTTTGCCTTGGAGTCTAATTTGTTCAGGAATGATATTTGGAATGCTGACAGCATCTTTTTCATTTCTATTTCTCTTCATAAAATTACAGAATTGGTAGGGACTTTAGAATTTATTATGCTTCTCCTCCTTGATCAATACAGGCTAGAGCATCTGTGACAGACAATTGTCCAACAATTTTCAGCAAATGAGAATTCACAGAGAACCAACCTACTAATAAGGAGAAATTTCCGAACAGAACAATCAAGCAGTGGAATGGTTTGCTTTCAGATCTTGTGGGTGCTCTATCACATGATCTCTTTAAGAAGAGATTGGACAGCCACTTTTCTGAAATGGTATAAGGTTTCCTGCTTGGGCAGATAGTTGGACTGGAATATCTCCAAGATCACTCCCAACTCTGTTATTCTGTTGTTCTATTAATCTGACAGTCTGTTTCATTGGTAGGCAGCTGACTTCCGATAATTAGTCTGTAGTTCCTTGATTTAACCAACTAATTTGAACTTCTATGTTACAGTCTTCCTGATATTTCAGGACAGTTGTCCCTTCTCTAAGGGTAAACATACCTAGATCCTTTAACTGTTCTTCATAAAACTTGTTTTCCTGATCCCTTGTGATTATCTTAGACCTCTTCTGAACTCATTACACTTTGTCATTATCCTTTTAAACTGTGGTGCTCAGAACTGGACTTTGTATTCCAAGTAAGCAGAGTTGAGTAGAAAAAAATTACTTCTTATAAGGCACTTAGAGCATTTGTCTTTTTAGCAACTCATTGTACTGTTGGCTGATGTTTAACTTGTAGTCAATAAGGACACACAGATTCCTTTCATATGTGTTACTGCCAATCCAGCTCTCCCCCACTCTACACTAATGCTTTTGTTCTTTTTTTTTAACTCAAATGAAGAATCTTACATTTGTATCTTATTTGTTTCAGCCCACTGCTCAAGCTAGTCTAGGTCTTTTGGAATATTCTCATTGTCACTCATTTTCACTACCTCTCCTAGTTTTGTGTCATTTGCAAACTTTATAAGGATCCCCTCAATCCCTCACCCAATTCTCTGATTTAAAAAAGGCCAAAGTCTCATGACATTCCAGTCAGCATATCCTTCCCATCTTAAAATTGGATAGGATCATCTAGTCAATTATTAATCCATCTAACAGGAGCATCATTTAGCCCACATTTTGCCAAGTTTATTAAGGATAATCTCATGAAAGATTCTATCAAAGATTTTACAGAGGTTCATATATACTATATCTACAGTATGTCTTTTCCCAAATTTAATAAGATAGCAACTTTATCAAAGGCAATAAAACTAGTTTAGGATGATTTGTTTAGGAAAAACCCATCTTAGCTCCTATTTATTGTAACATACTTATCCAAATGTTCACAGATATGCTGTTTGAGCACTACAGTGGAACCTCAGTTCCCGAAAAAAAATCAGCTAAAAGTTTGCCTCTGTCCATGAACATATCTTTGGTTTACGATCAAACACAGCCACGGCGATTTTTCCTGCTGAGACAATTTCCCCTTTGGTGCCATTTTTTGTGTGTCCGTGCATGTGAGTCAAGTCTTGCTTTTGTTCACGACCAAATTGGATGCCGACCGAGGTCCTAGAATAGATTATGGTCATGAACTGAGGTTTCACTGTATATTATTATTTATTAAAATATACAGTTTATGCTGATTCCCAGCAACTCTGTTCAAGGATCTTGTCCACTAGAGATGTCAAACTGATAGGCCCTTAGTTTCCTAGTTCTTTCTCTTTTTCCCCCTCTTCTTGAAAATGGAAATAGTATTAGTTTTCTTCCATTCTAGTGGAATTTTATCAGCCAAAGATTACTGCAGTTTCTGGGATCACTTCTGCTAGTTCTTTCAGTACTGTAAGATATAATCCATCTGGTTTTGTTTTATTTATTTTCTTATATCCCACCTTTACTATTTTTTATAAACTACACAACATGGCAAACTTATCTAATACTTCTTTCTCCTCCTATTTTCCCCCACAACAACAACCCTGTGAAGTGGGTTGGGGTGAGAGAGAGTTATTGGTCTAAGGCCACCTGCTTGCTTTCATGGCTAAGGCAGGAATAAAAGTCACAGTCTTCCAATTTCTAACTTGGTGTCTTAATCACTAGACCAGACTGGTTCTCCTAGATATTTGAATTCATTTAAATTAGCTGAGTTCCCTCTATCTTTTCTTGTAATTGCTGCCTTTCTCCAGTATCTTAATATTGACTAGTGAAGGTTCAACAAAAGACAGATGCAAAATAGAGAAGTTCTATCTTCTCACCATCACCCATTAAGTACAATACACTCTAAATGCTGATTCAATCATGATGAAAGAATTCCTCAGCCTAACTCTGACTCAGCAGGATATCTTGTGGAAACTGTTATTCATAGATGCTAGAAGCTTGTCAGGAAGTCAAAACCATTGTTTATCAGTTCTGCAGAAGCTATTGTTTCACATAGTTTAATGCAAAATTGTATAGTCATAAATAAGTTCACATCCCAAACCTGCTAAGCTGTTTGGGATCCCACTGAGTTCTCAGTAATTTAATTTTACCATTATACAGACTATGTAAATTATGGAGACCATATTAATAACCAAAGGCTTCTATAACTGAAGATTCTTTCTGTGCATGTGATATATTAATTTTTTCTTTTTGTACTTTATCATTGTTTTTGTAGCTATTTTTGTTTCTGTGCAAGTATACTACTTACAAAAGGAAAAAGAAAGAAACCATGCTTCCACATTTGCTGCTCCTGAATACTGTTTCAGTCCTCTGCCCATTTGAAATGAAAATACTGTGTATACTCTGGATTGACCAAAATATAAAGCATAAGGTTCGATGACCCATTCAGCAGACTGCGAAGACTAGTCTTTTAAATCCTTGATTCATTTCACAAAGTGAAACTACTCTCATATTAAAGCAGTGTAGATGTCTTAAGCATCTGAATGCAGCTAGGACTCTAGATTTCTTTCTCTAGTCTGAGTGGTGGGACTGAGTATTTTTTCTCATAAAACTGAAAGTAGTAAACATTGAATCTTGGTGTGTGAGTGTGTGTGAGTGTGTGTGTGCACATATACACATTTCAATGGCATCCAAAGCAGGCCTCCATGAAAATAAAATGATGATGTTTGAGACAGAGGCTTCAATTACAACAATTGTTCAAAAAATGTCACTTTGTTACTCCAGAGACACACAGAGGGTGATTGTAGCCCTAGAAAAAACTCACTACAATAAAAAACAAAAACAAAATAAAAATAAAACACCTATCCCAAACAGTTATAACCTTCTCCAAACCATAATGTGATCTCAGACATTTTGCACCATTGTCCTATCTCTTTGTGTCTAGATAAAATAGATAAATTCAGTTCTCAATCAAATATTGCCCACCTATCATAACACATTGTCAATAGTCTGGTTGATCCATGGATGTTCATGATTTTATGATGTAAACCTTATGGATGTAAGATCAAAGATCACAGATCAAACAAAAAATTATTTAAATATTTCATAAAATCTAACAGATATTGTACTATCATACTGAGTACATGTGCATTCAGAAATGGCCACCATAAGCTCTTGAAGCTGTCATGTGAGTCTTGAAATTGATATGGCTGCTTTAATGATGTAAAGTATGTGCTCTCTTAAATGTATGCACAGTTGTAATTTTGTATGACTAGTTAAGTGTTAGGGCCTACTGTCTGATTTGAAAAAAACATGGATGGAAGAACTGGGAAATTGCAGGAATAAAGACTACAGCATCCAGAAGGAAAGCTATTTCTGCATTGTTGGCATTAAAGCTGCAAGGACATACTCATGAAATCAACAGGAATTGTGATTCACTTGAAAACTTTCTTTGATATTTGAAAATCTTTCCCTTTTGTAATTGGGCGTGTTGAAAAGAACAGATCAAAATTCTCAATAAAAGCCCAATGGGCTTAGGCTTTATGCTAATATTAAACTGAACAGGTGAAACCTGAGCACAGAAACAACAACCATTTGACATTAAGTTGTGTGCCACCCAGAGTAGCTTTGGGTAAGATTGATGGCTGTATAAATATGTCCTCAGTATTCTTGCATTCAGTATCTCAATGGACCTGATGCTTTTCAGTCAGTCCATACATTCAGCAGTCATTCATCAAGTGGTGAATAATCCACAGTAGTGAATCAACAGAAGTTTTGAGTCCAAGTGGGAAACTGTGAAATATTATCATAGCAGTACAAGAGCATGTGCTGCCTTTAAGAAGGAAATTCTAAAAGATAAAGAAATAAGTATTATTAGACTGCAGACATCTGACACCAAGGAATATAGTACAACGACTGCTTGGGTACATTAATTTTATCTAACAGTAGAGCAGTACTAGCCACTTAAAATGACTGGCTTTGCTAAGTCACCATTTCCAGGGAGGAGAACCACACATTATTCCCCACCCAGAGAAACTTGCCCTGCAAGTCAGCCGATTGCCATAGTCCATCAAAGCCTCCTGAAATAATTTCTGGAATAACTTAGCACTTTAGATCTGCACTTAGTATTCCACTAAAAGAAGAGGACATTATTATGTAAACATACTGTTACAGCACAGTATTTGCCATGTCTCTACCTCCTCCTTTTTAAAACAAAAACAAAAATTGAGGATAAATATTTGCTGTTCAAACAAGGCCACAATAACAGCGTGCTAGCAATGTCAGCCAAATGTAAGGTGCTTTTAAAAGGTTTACCAGCTTTTAGTTATGGCTTTGTTTACCATCAGTGGATGAGAGAAAGAAGTGGGAGCAGTGAAACTTAAGGAAATGTTTTGAAACTGGCATTTAATATTTGGTCATGTGAGTTGTCTGTATTAAACAACAGCAGTGTTGCAGCAATCTACCTCTTTTCCGGGTGCTCACTTTCTCTCTCCTTTGGTAAATTAAAAAATGAAAAAGAAAATATGAACTGGTTTAGACTGAGTTATTACAAAAGAACGCACTCTTTGTATTGTCTGCTTGCATGATTATCATGTAACAAATTGATTTGTAGGGATGCCATATTGGAACTTTTTAATGGAGAGACCTCCTGAAGTGGTGTTTACTGTACTTCAAGCACTGTGCATGGTGCATTGCAAAAAGACTATGTATTTATCTTTTATGCACTGAGTCCACAATTTTTTCTTTTGAAGTGCAAGCTAGTTCATCTTGATCTCTTCCCATATCACTATTTTTGTGTGAAAGAGAGGTTGGGTCAGACCTCTAGAGCTAACAGGTGCCCAACTGAGGGTTTCCTGGTTAGAGTCAAGCATTTTCACAGAAGCACACACACACAATGTTACAAACATGAAAATCAAAGGTATAGTTCATATACTCATTGACACATCCATGCTCCCCACTGCATTATTTTGAACTCTGTATATTTTGCTTCCTATCTCCTGTAATAGTATCATGACAACATTCACAGTGACAAATGCACAGGGCAAAACAGTATTTCTGGGTTAAGGTGTGGGAGATAACAAGAAGGAAATAAATCTTGATAATGAGCTGGACAAATGTGAGTACTATATGGGAAGGCAGGTTAAAAAAAAGAGACTAGATCCTGGGATGTGGAAGGCTGGACCTTAGACTGAGGAAGCAAGAAGATGTTAAGACATCTGGATCCTGGTTCCTGGACTGATTATTGGGGTGGAAAGAGGTTGAGTAGCAAAAGAGAAAGGCTTTGGAGGACTGTAAGCATTTTCATAGAATCATAGAATTGGAGAACTCTAACAATGCCAATTAACCCAATTTTCTGCTCTATACAGGAATCCACATAGAGCTTCTCTGTTACATAATTGAGTTGCCTTTGCTAGACAGGTGGATGAACTTATTCAGTGAAAGACAGTCTATGACTTGGTACATGGTTCCATTGTCAAACTGCTTTAAAAACTGTGGCAAAAGTCTGATAATTGGACCATTTACCCAGACAAATCATGAACTACCGTAAAAAAAAAAGTCGAGATTTACAATGTCAACAGTCACTTCCATTTATCCACCTTAAGAGACTTTGACCAGGCTAGTGAGGTGAAATCTCTGCTGAAGCCAAACTGACTCTCCCTCAGCAGAGTGTGCTTTTCTATATATTCTGCAATTTGTTTTCTACCATCTTGCCTAGAATACAGTACGCATTATGTTAACCAACCTGTAGGTGCCAAGAGGCACTCTTCTTATAAACTGGAGCCTCTAATATACTGACATTTTTTTGTCAGGATATTAACAGCCTCATTGTTTCATTTCTTAATTGCATTCATGGTGAATCCATATTGTCTCAGTGATAAGTTTGATTTGTTTAGTGATTTTTGCTATATCTATTGGCTTAAGTTTGCCAGATTCAATCCATGAAAACAGACACAGTGCCTAATCTATATGTTCCATAGTAAAGGGAAGGTAAAGAACTTTTTCCTTACTTTCTTCTCATGTCCTTGATCCAACAGCTCTTCTGGCTGATTTCCTGCTTTTAATGACACATTTTGGTTAGCTTTTTATGTTACTGGTCAAGTGTTTCTAAACTTTATTTTGTGAGACAGTCATGCATTACCATTTGCATTTCTTCTCCCACTATTGATATTTGCTTTTTGCTTTTCAATTTGCCAACATTTTAGCTTCTTGAAGGAACTCTTCTCATATCTTGTGTCTTGAATCTATATAGTTACATGTATTTAGGAAATAATATTATGTTTTAAAAGAAAAAAAACCAGTCTTGGCCCGCAGAATCACATTTTCAAGTTTCCACTGTGTTGATAACAAGTTAAGTCAAGGCTTGATTGTGAACAGATTTCTTCAAGACAGCTGTTTGACATCTGCTGTTTTGGTTGATTGATTATGTATTTATTTATTTTATTTTCCACTTTTAAATTCACCTTGTAATCAAAGAGCATCCTTAGAATGATTTATTTTATTCATTTGTAATTCATCTTTGCAAAGAATACCTCCTTTTCCATATGATATGGAGCAACATCTTAAAAAAAATATTGTCAAAAAATGCAACAAAAGCCAGTTAACAAATTAGAATAATGACATATAATTATTCATTATGAAAGATAGAGGGGAAAGAAGAACCCTTCGTTAATTTAAGCTGGCATCTTTTTATCAGTATACTATATAAGCAAACATGCTGTTGAGCTGTTGAGTCTGAGGTCATAGCTGTCCCCAGTTGCAGCAGTGGTGTATTTTAGTATGCATTCATTACAAGGCACAGTGTACAGTTAAAAAACATGTGTATGGCGCCAGCATATGATTATGGCAAGACAGACTGACCACTGGGAAATTGCTGAGCTAACAGAGAGGTAGTTGGGCTGAATTATACTGGAGCCAAGTTTACAGATGGTTAGCACACCTTCTAATGAGATAACTGATCTTCACTGAGAATCTTTTCCCCCCCATGATATATGTTAACTATGACACTCTCCTTTTCTGACTTACAAATTCCCTAATGTTTCACTGGTTTGTGAAGATGTCAGTAAGGGTTCATCTCCCTTAACACCTCACTGGACTTTTGTGTCTTCTTTTTCAGAGTGCTTAAGTTATATACACTAAAGAAGTGGTACGCTTCTCTTCCCCCACTTCCATTATAAAAAGGTTATGTACTGACAGACCAATGAATCCCCCTGGTTCTTATTAGAGGAGTTGAATTTTTAAATGTCATTTGCTAGATATTTCTCACATTGAACTTTCTGAAGAACAGCCTAAAATGTTCAAGACTTTTTGGTATATTTGATGGAATATGATAAAGAGACCTGGTTGAGCTTTGGAGAACTTGAGACTTGGGGACATTGTATTAGTTTTGGAGAAAGGAGGCCTTTCCCCTATTTTTTTTTAAACTGCATGACTTTGAATTAATGTCAAGTCCTGGATAAGCCCCTATATGGAAAGATTTCAGAAGTGGCTTGCCATTGCCTGCTTCCTAGGGCTGATCCACCTGGCCTTGTGACTAAAATAGGACTACAACTCCCAGTATCCATTTTATAATCTGATGTCTTAACTTTATCAAAATGGATTCCCACTATGCCACTATATATATGCCACATTTCTTGCTCTTTACCCACTGATGAAGATTGGTTAAAACATTTGGATCTATTGTAGATAACCAAAACTATGCATAACAAGATCATTATCATGAGATCCACTTATAGCATAGTGTAGTATAGTACCATAAAGATTGATAGTATATATAGTTTTATGCCAATATCTCTATATTGTTTATATTACAAATAATTATTTTTAATATAGTATTATACTAAATACTATACTACTATAATGAAGTATTTTTATTACACTATATTACAAGGATTATACATCCCTGTCATGCCCCAATCACTAAAAACCTTACACTTACAGTATCTTTCATACTTTCCAGAAATGACAAACTTAAGACAAGAAGCGAAAGTCTAGATCTAAACAATAGAAGTGACACTAAGCTTAATAAAATAATGAATCACCTGACAAACTAAACTTTTATCTGTCTGAAACATTTCTCAGTGTTGTTTAAATGTGTTGTTTAAATGCACACAATTTTTTCTTAAGTGATGACCAATCTGTTTATGCAAGCACAAAAACAAACCTTTCACAATTGTTTGAATATAAAAGAAAGTGAGATGATAATAATGAAAATGTTGGACATAATAAAGAATGCAAAAAACTAGGAATGTGTTTGGCTCATGACAAAATAATGCCTAGGCAGCTGAAACCAAGAAATATCTACTGTCATTTTAAAGCTTACTCTAGTTTATGATAAACAGTGGAAATTTGTAAGCAGCCAGATGTTACTGATCTGGTATAAACCTGGTGATATTGATCAAAAGGTACTGTGATACCCACGTTCAACCATGGAACTAATAATGAGAGATTAAGCTCCATTTCCCAGGCAGAAGAGTTACCAATATGGTGTTCTTTAGAGATGATTTTCCAGTAGAGGTTTATATATAATCCAGCAATTACTATATTTTATACCTGTTGTGATGCTTCAGGTGACCCTGGGCAATTATTTCATTGTAAATTATTAACATAAAAGATGATTGGGAAAAGTTCAGTAAGGTGTTCTATTTTTGCTTTTAATTAAATTGACCCCATCAACTATAGTTTCATGAAGACAGGTTGCAAACACCGCTTTAAGCTGGGCTAGTCTCAGAGCTAAACAAAATACTTCCTGCTGTTAGGGATCAGAAGATCATGGTATGTCTGCCCATTTAATCATCTGGTTTGGAGACGAACTTCTGATCCAGCAAATTGCATTTAATTACAAATCCATAGATAAATTCACCACATCAGATCCAGGTTTCCACTGGCCACATTGTGTGGTCAGCTGATAATTCAAGGAAGTGGTAGTAAGGAAGGTTCTATTTTTCAAACCACCAGACAATGTGCACTGGCTTTTTGAAGATTATATGTATGAGATTGGGACTGTACAACTCCTTCAAAGAATGTGCAGAAGCGTATTTGAATCAGTGGGATGGCTTTCTCTCTTTTAAGCTCAGTGGCTGTTTTTAGGCTCCTTCTTGCTCTCTACACATGTATATGGATTCACAGGCACAGCACTTCACTGAGGAAAAAAAAACAAAGTGAAGAAATGGTTCCTGCATTTGCAAAGACAGCTGGGAGAAGCTTATGAAATTGCCACTCAAAGTCTGGAAAAAGACACTGATGCTTTAACAATTTAAAAACAGGTGCTCCGTGCATGTTCTGCTTGTCTGAAGCATCTCGTTCAAAGGATTTGCAAACCTCTAAAAGACATTTCTCAACCACCTTGTCAATTTTGCAATCTAAATGCAACCCCCACCCAATTCCCTGAAGGTGTTCTAGGGAAGGACAAACACTAGCCAAACTTTCCAGCTTGTATTTATTCCATCATGGATTAATTGGCAAAAAAATATCCAGATTCACTCCCAGTAGGACCATAGTCAAATTCTTTTTATAGTCTGTATGAGTTTTGACTCTGAAACATGAGCCTGCTGATTTAACAAGTTTGGGCTGATTTGTGTCCCAATATGTATTTATTTGGCAATAGGATTTCTGTTGGAATACTAAATTGAGATAATGGTTCCTGCCGAGCTGAGAAAAGAACTGAGTTTCTTTGCACTGTAAGGCACTGAATTATGTTAGTAAGGAAATTAACATGATACTTGGCTACTTAGAACTATAGTGGATCTAAAAAAAACATTCTCATCCAGTTTTTGAAGCACAGCATAAGTAATAGAATCAAAATCTTCCCTTTATTCATAAACTTCATATTCATTTTCTGTATATGAAAAACTAAATGAGCTTATAAAACATTGAGACTGAGAATGCAGAATTCTACCCCTGTTTGTGTCTTAAATAAATGGCAATTTGGGATGAGCTTATTAAAATATTATTTACTTTATTTTCCAATTCAAAAATTTAGCCATAACAAGATTTTTTTTAAACCAATCTTAGGATCTTCTGCATTCTCCCTATTTCCTTCTATTTAACCGTTCAGTGTTATCTAAACGTGGAGAAAAATACGATGAATCAATTATTGAAGCAAGCCTGGATTGATGAACCTTGTCTGTTCATAATGCTACATTGGGATTATACTGAAAGGAAAGATTATGATTTAAGGGGCTGGTGTGAAGGTCGTGTGTAAGAGTTGGTTCCCTGGCCATCATGTAAACAACCAACTGTAGTTCTTGGTGGTCAGTGAAGAACTCGGCTTCCTTGCTTTGAAGGATTTTAGAGAATTCTAAAATCACTGAAAAGATTTTAGAGACTCTAAACGTTTCTGTCCTAACATATAACAAGATATATTAGTTCTAAAAGAAAAATAGAACAAGAAGTAGCTCATTCAGCTTAAAAGAGAGGCATCTTTTGCTTTGTTCCAGCTTGTCCTTCATCCAAAATTCTATCAGTTATTTAAAAAAAAGAATTATAGCAGTTTTCTGGTCTTCCTATAACATGAACTAAAAGGAAAAACGGGGAGTTGTCTTGCTGCTCCCAGAAGATAGGCTCAAGATCCAGATGGGATGGATCTCAATGGACTTGAACACTGGACCCTGTCTAACAAAATAAAATCAATGCAGAAAAAAGTAAAGCTTTACACTTAGGCATGAAAAACCAAAGGTATAGGTACAGACTAGGTGAACCTTGGCTCAGCAGCAATAACTGTGTGAAGGATTTTGGAGTCCTAGTGGACAATAATTTAATTTGAGCCAGAAATGTGTTGCAGCTGCCAAAAAAGCCAGTGCAATCCTAGACTGTATTAATAGAAGGATAGAATCAAGATTACGAGAAGTGACACTGCTTTATAACATCTTGGTAAGACCTCATTTAGAATACTCACCCATTTTGGTCACTACAATATAAAAAGATATTGAAACTCTGGAAAGAGTGCAGATAAGAGTGTCAAAGATGATAGGGGGTGGGACTGAAGGCTAGAAACATGAAGAACAGTTATAAGAATTGGGTATGCCTAGTCTAGCAAAAAGAAGAACTGGGAGAAACATCATAGCCGTGTTCCAATATTTGAGGGCTGCCAGAAATAGTGGGTCAATCTATTTTCCAAAGTACCATAAAGGCAAGACAAGAAGCAATGGATGGACTGTGAACGAAGAGAGAAGCAATCTAGAATTAAAGAGAAATTTCCTGAGAGTAAAATCAATCAACCAATGGAACAACTTGCCTTCAAAAAAGCTGGAGGCTTTTAAGAACTGGACAAACATTTGTCTAAAATGGCACAGGGTCTCCTGCTTAAGTAGGGGGTGGATTGGAAGACCTCCAAGGTCCCTTCTAACTCTGTTTTTTCTGTATTCTATTCTTTATTCTGCAATTTTAACCCGTTCCCAAATATCCAAATTGAGAACTGCTGCAAAGGAATGGCAACGAATGATCATAGTCACCAATATATGGAATTATCTCATGGAATATACCAAATGTCATTACAGTTAGCAAATTATAATCACCTCCAGAAAACAGAACCATATAAAACCACTTGTTCTCAGAAGCAGAAAACATTAATGCTCTAATTTGGAATTAAATCCACCATGTCTCTATTTATTTACATTGATCAGGACCTCTATTTTCTGCTTTTTGCAGGCAGGTCTATTAGGCTTTTGAGATACTGCTGAGCATGTATTTGGTTAGTGGTCAACTGGTCTTTCAGAAGATGGGCTGACAGTACATGTAAGTAGCCTGCATAATACACGACTAGCGCTTTGTGCTCAGATGTGTCCACTGAATTTAGGTGTCTAGTTTCTCCTGAAGCACAGGAAGCACCCTGTGATCAGAGTGAAAGAGGTTATGCCCAAGGCAGTCTCAAGCAACCATTAATAGTTCAGACCATGAATCAAACATTATTATACATCATACATATGCAAAGAATGCACTACCTGACTGTGGTTTCTTCCCCAAACCCCCAAAAGGTTAACCTTAGACCTCACCCCATTCCTAAGAGGTCTGTAAGGGGCGTGCATAACCGCACCAATATGCCATCCCTGTCCTAATGTCCCCATGTATTCGTAACCATCTCATGTATTCATAACCATCTCATGTATTCATAACCATGTTTATACATTTAATATATTTCTGAAATCTTTATATGCTTAAATAAATAAATAAATAAATAAATAAATAAATAAATAAATAAATAAATAAATAAATAAATAAATAAATAAATAAATAAAAATCAAACCAAAATAAAACTACCTTAAACTTAGAACAGCCAAGAAAGAATTTAGGCCACTTTACAGGGAGCTAAACGTTGAAACAAATGTTGTACAATGAGGGCATATTATCTAAAAACAGTGCTGCAATTAGTGGGAAGTAAATATGAAACCTCAGTGTGAATTCACCCATTAAGACAGCACTATGAAAACTAGGCAACAATGGTTTATTTAACAAATCACAGGTACAAAGTTTGGTTAATCTTATTGTAAACAAGGCCACTGGGCTCTAAAGTCTCTCCCCATATTTTAACAAAAAAATGCATGCTACGTGTTTCCACCAGGTCTAATGTTGCTTGCTTCTTATAGTTTCTTTGAACAGTTTATTTCCCATTTCTTCTTCCTTTGTCTTTATTCATTCTATTTTTACATATCTTTCCAGTTCAAAATTATCTTCATTTCAGGAATATTGCTATGTGTGAAACAGATGGAAGCTTAGAAGAGCTTTCTTGTTGAACAATAGCAAAATATCTGTAATTCCTGTAATGATGTGATATGGGTCAGGGATGTTGGGAATTGATAGGAAGAGGGTATCAACATTTTTATCATAACTGTATTTTATGAGGATTCAGATGCGGTTTCCAGTCTGACCTAAATTTTCCCTAAGGTGTACATCTATGAATGCAATCCTATTTTCCAGGATTATTACCTTTGCAAACTGTGCCTCTCCAAGTATGACAATCTTGATCCTGGTTACTGTGAATCCTATTGCTTCCAAAATGATTTATATACTTTTTTTTCCCAACAGTAAGTTTAAAGGGAAAAGAGAGAGAGAAAGAATGAGATAGAACTTAAGTTATTTAAATTGGAAGTTATTATCTTTTTGTTTTTCACAACAGATGCTCTGTGAATTTGTTGAATGTATGCATGTCAAAGCTTTTTAGAAATATTCAGATGCACTGCTACAACCTGTAAAGTTTAACAGAGTAAAAGACAAAAAAAATATTCCTGACATCTATGTGCACTAAATTCATGTGAGAAATACCATCTTTTCACTTGCTCAAAATGATCTAGAGTTTCAGTTGCACTGCCCACAGAAAATTAGTGCTATATATAGTGAGTGACCTAAGGAGCTGGATTTTAACAGCTGATCCCATTTTGTAAAAGAAAGAAAGGGAGGGAGGGGTGGTAATGATTCAACCATTGCTTTCTCATGAAAAGCCTGAAAAAGAGCTGTCTCCTGATTTTTTTTATTTTTTACACATTTTTTTTTTCTCTTTGTGAGCTCTACTTCTTAATATGCCAGACCAATAATAATTTGTTTCCAGAAGATTTACAGTATTGAAAAATAGTTCTTTGTTCAGTGTGGCCATATTGAAATTGTCGGCATTTTTCAGACTGCCATTATAAACATGCTTTTCTGAGCAGAATACCACAGAATGCAGTGGAATTTTACAAAAGTGAATTAAATGAATGGTGAAACATATAAAATTAACATCAATTATTTGGAATTTATATGCATACCAACAGAGAGAAACTGTTTCACTTTGAAGACCTTGCCTTTTGTTCTAAAAGGATCCCAATCAACCCTAGATTAAACCAGAACCAGTTTGGTCCATCTTGGTCTAAAATCAGTTCATTCATATCATCTCTCATCTCTGAAATCTCAAAAAGTTATTTTCTTTCATAGACTTGTATGGGGAATATATTGCAAATATATTGTAACTGTTTTATTTTACAAGAAAACATGGTGAAATCTAGATTTAATCTAGAGATGTGTGTGTAGGGTTGAAAAGTGCCAAATTTCCTAGAAGCAGATACAGGAATTCTCAAGAATGTGGCTTTAAAATCTGAATCCATTATTTTTATCTTAAATGGAGGATGATTCTGTGATCCTCATAGCCTTTTCTGTGAGAAATAGCCTAGGCAATTTTCAGCTAGTTGTATGGGAAAGAGATCTCTTGGATAAATGAAGAGGAGGATGTAATGCCACTTCCTAAATGTCATCTGTGATTAGGGTGGAAGTATAATAGATTAACTTGATGGTCTTTTTATAAATTGGTTTTGTGGCTGTCAGGTCAGGTCAGCTAGCTTCTGCAGTTCAGAAAATACTCAGGATTGGAGACAGTGAGATGACAATGAGGTAAATGTTACAAAAGTCAGGAGCTCCATTGTAGGCAATGTTGAACATGATAGTGCTCCAAACTTGATAATAATTAGAATGAAACAGAAAAGAATCTGTGCCTATTATGTTTTTAAAATTGATTTTTCTCTCCCTTTACTCTGCCAAGTTTTATCTCATTGAGAAAACAGCAGAATTTACATGTAACTAAAGATTCCTTAAACTTGGATATATCCCTGGCTGACTATGTCTTAGCATGACTGCTGTGGACAGGATAAATGAATTTCCTAAATCTCGGTGTTGTCTGCAGATAGCTGGACAGCAATAAACAGCACAGCTGTTGCCATTACCACAGACACAGCTGCTGTAGTGACAAATACCACAGCTACTGAGGCTCCTGTTACTCTAAACCATAGAAGGGTACCATCTGAACAAATGCTGGAGTTTGACTGTCAGATTCTTAGATGTGTCACATTTTTCTGTGGAGCTTTGGGCTGTTGTAACAGCTGTTTGTAAACACTGCAAATCCAACATTAGCCCAGGAAAGGAGGAGAGTATTGGCATTTTTCCCCAATGTCTTTCTTCCTGAACCATGATTTAAAAAAAATATTGCAAATATGCTGACACTTCTGCTGGTGACTGAAATAGCATCCAGCATAATCTTTGAATGGAACAACCAATTGGCAGCCCTGTCAGAGTCCTTCTATGTCCGATGACTCATCATTGTGTCTGAGATTGTCCATTAAATGTCCAAATCCAGTTAGACCAACAAAACAATCAATTAGAAAAGTATTTGGAAGATGTAAAATTTTAGACCTATTTATTCTTGAGCTAGCAAAATATCTTCCTAATCTAGTTATGATGTGCTGAATCCCAATTAGTTGTATGTCAGATGTCTGACATTCTATATAGGTAAGCTTTAAAAATACTTCCATCCATTCAGTGTTGTAATATGTTCTTAATCAGACATGAATCTGAGACATATTTGACAAAACTTCCCAAGGCACTTATTAGAAATCTTCGAGTGGCACTGGAATATAAGAAGAAGAAAAAACAAGACACAAAAATGTAGAAAAAGCATTTTAACGGATTTATTCCAAAATATATCCTCTTCCTCCTATCTGTAAATGTCAGCCCATCAACAGCACACATACAATTTCTGAGTGAACTCTGTTAAGATCCGCTTCTTGATGTTGATGAGTAAAGAATAAAGAAGCAAAGGCAGACATGAAAAAAATCAGCCTTATTTTCATCTTGATGTTATTTCTGTCAACAGCATCATGCTCTCTTAGACATGGGATTTGTCACTTCATTGCTCTTGCAGGACAAACTACACACTACATATTACAACCAATGATGATTTTCGGCTGGATCCTGTTTCACTCCCCATTGGAATCAAATCCAATATGCTCCAGAGATTTCAAGGTATTGCTGACCACACTGGAGAAATACAGGGAGGGAGGGGGAGAGAGAGAGAGATCTCATTGGCAGCAAGTATACTTTTCTTCCAAGTGTATTTTTGTGCTACAAAAGAAAGTTATTCTACTAGTATGATTTTGTATGTAACTACACATTAATCAAAATTTATATTAAGTCTTATTTTACGTTAATTATCTAGAATTAATTCTTGACTGGAACATTTTTACCTCATAAATAGTTAGTTCTTTGGGGTGCCTGGTAATAGGAGAATTCAGTTCTTTACCTTCTGCTGTGGCCGTAGCCTCACTTGAATCTCTTGCTTCTATCAAGTGAAACTTTCATTTGCTTCAAAGGGAGATTTTTTCCCCTCAATTCAGATAGCGGGAATGAGTCTCCAGTGGAGAATTAACACCACAGCAGGAGAAAAGATTGAAAGTCCTCTTCCTCCAAACACCAACCAACATTCTAGACGGGAGCTCCATAAGGCTATTACTGAAAGAAAAGAAAAAAATGGCACTGAAGGGCTAACCATGTAATTAACATAATTTGTATTTTGACTCTTAGAAGGGAGCTTAAGGATAGTCAGGTAACAATCAGCTGTGTTTATCCATCTATGCCAAAATTAAATGAGGCATATCATCAGAAGACATCAGCAGAAAGTTCATATCAGAATCTTTACCATAGAGAAGGTATCACAGCTGGACACTTGGAACAAAAGACTCAGGACGAGATATCAAATTAATCCCCATGACAAACTAATCAAGGAACATTGTCCCTATTTCAGAAAAATAAATTTAAACACGAAAATACTTTACATATTATACAGTTGCTTATCCAGAATTAAGCAATTATCTTTGCTTAATGAATTCAGATATCGGAAAGTTAAAAGAAAATAACCAAAATCTAGAATCAAATAAAATCATTCCCAATTACCACAAAAAGCAGCATTAAAGCTAATAAGCCAATAAGGGGGCTAATCTAACACCTCAGGCCAAACACCAGAGAGAACAGCCAGGTTTTGGGTATATTAAGAAAGGCTAACAGGGTGAGGGCAATACTAATCTCTTGGGGGCTATTTTTCCACAGAGCAGGAACTACAACAGAGGCATAACTTCTAAGTCCAATAACATGACTTTGCTTAAGACGAGAGACTTGGAGCATACAATTTCTGTCAGATCTGGTTTCTAAACTGAGCAGAAACAATTGCAATAGCCTGGCCTTACGACATTGTAAGGCTTTATAGATAATAACTAATGCCTTGAATCATATCAAGAAAGACATTGGAAGCCAGAACAGTTTGCCTGAACAGCAGTGTTACTATATATGAAAACTTAATGGAATGCTGAAAGCTGTCTTCAACACTGCATTCAGAACTGGCTTCAGCTTCCAACTGGTCTTCAAGGACAGCCCTATATCGAGTGCATTATATAATCCAAACAAGAGGCAACTAACATGTGAGTTACTGTGAATAAGTCTCCCACCGAAAAGGAGTAATTGTTGCACCAGTTGAATTTACACCTCTTAGTCACCACTACCATTTTTTTCCTTGAGCAGGAGTCATGAGTCCAAGATTACTCTCAAGTTGCACACCAACTCTGAGTGGAGGTGTTTAGCCTAACTCAAAGATGGAAAAACTCTGGATCGTGTGTGTGTGCGTGCGCTCAAAACCATAACTACTTAATCTTACCAGGGTTGAGCCAAAAACTTTTTTTTTCTCATCTAAGTTCACATACCCTCCAGACAGTAGCTAAGAACTTCAACCATATAACTATGTAAACCCAGAGAATAAAGGAACAGCTAATGATACCTCACCCCATGCCGACAGATGATCTCACCCAGCATGTTTGTATAGATGTTAAATAGGAGTGTGGAGAGAATGAAGTTCCAGAGTGTCCCACAAAGCAACAGGCTGTCTTCATCTATCTTCCCTGGTACCATCAACTAGAATTGACCCTGGAGAAAGGAAGAGAACCACCTCCACACTATGCATCCCATAATGTATCATAACTCACTGACTTGTCAAGGATGTACCATTATCCCCCCCAAGCCCATCAGACTCATCAACAAGTATAATCAATGCAATTTCAGTGTTATGAAAATCCTGATTCTACTTTCTCCAGGGCTTTCTGGAGCTGTAAACCAATCATCTTCTCAACAGTCTTCCCCCTAAATTATCACAGATGGTTTAGTTCAAATAGCATGCATAATAATTTAGAATGAAGTCATAGAATCTAAATTCACAATTCACTTTTATATTACTTTTGTTTAGCAACCCAGAATCTAATCACAAAAGCCAGGAGGCTAGTGAGCTAGGCAAAAGTTAGTTTGTCATCATCAAAAATTACAACATCCTAATCTTCCTCTGATTCTGGTACTTCTCAATAAGTTTAGGACTTTTTCTTCCTAGAATTTTCTCACAAGTGTAAGGTCTACTTTTTTTCTGGCTCAACCAAATGTTGATCCATTGGATATCAACTAGATATTCATTATCCATAATAGGTAAATGCTTATTATGAGCACACATGTAGAAATTTCTTTGATTATTGTCATATTTGCTCTACTTGTAAAGATTCCACCACTTGTGTTCCTTTCTAAATCAATCATAAAGCTGTTTGGCTTTATGTTGCAGGAGCTTTAGACAATGTTTATTACATGCTGAATGACAGTCTGGATAATGATTCATGTACCATGTACAGTCTGGGTCCAAATGATTCTTCTGTGTTATGTCTGCTTTGCTGAGTTTAAAAAAATGCTACATTCCTATTTTCAATATGAATCACAAGTATTATTCTTTTGAACATACAATCTGTTCTTTTTAATTCCTTGCAACCCCCACAGTGAAAGTTTTTGGAGAACCACACACAAACTCAAAATAACAATATAAAATTAGAACTTGAAATGATGTGACCCTCCACATTCTACTTCACCATATTGGAGCCCACCTACAGTAGCTATTTTGGTTCAGCAGAAACTGAATTGCAGCCATGCTGCCAAGACAACAGTGAGTAGGATTATTACAAAAAGTGTAGGGGTTGTTGATTTTATTGTGTCTGAACAGTGTTGGGAACCAAATGGCTCTATATAACTATTACTGTATTTTAATGGGCAACATAATACCTCCAGAATCATTTAAACCTAAGGGTTAGATTTGGAAGGTCACTTAAGGAAAACCATGAGACTACAAGGAGAAAAATGATCATAAAATTCTGTGAATAGCCCATCCCATGAACAGACATTTCAACTCATATTAGTAAGTCATTGAGATTGTAGTCAACGTCCAGGACAAATGTGTAAAAATTAAAAGGTAGTTTACTATGAATGGGGCATAATTCTAAAAGAAATTCAAAGGGAAAGTGGATGGGGACAGTCACCTTTGAGTTGGTGATGGAAGATGCAGATGGAAACTTCCTTTCAATTGGAAAGAATAGGTGGGGAAAATGGATAAAAATCTTATAATTTAAGAAAGAATTACTATGGTGCTTTCATATATTAATTTTAAGAAAATATAACACTGTGAGTAATTTTCAATTAATAGATTAATGCTTTTGATGAAAGTTTGCAACTCTGCTAAAAATAGGTTTAAAAAAAAAATTGTCCTGAAAAGTCAGATGAAGGAACCTGCAGCTCTATATATAGTGAAAATGTTCAGATCATTCATGGAAGTGTCTGAGTCCAAATGTAAATTCCTGCTTCAATATTCTTTTGGGAATCACAGAAATCTCAAGGCAGCATATCTACAGGAAATATTTTTTCTCTTTCAATTTAAGCCAAGTGTAGGTCTTCACATTCATAGAGACAGGACCAGGGAAGTCCATGTAGGCACTCATACAAATTTGGGGAGTAAAATGATACCTCAAAGACGGGAGCTGATAATAACTCTACCTTCTTTCAAAAACAGACTTTACTGTCACTTAAACTACATAATCTCCCAGAATATACTACAGCACACACACATACATAGGCAATTTCAGTTTTTAATTTTTCCAAATAGTTGTGTATTTGCCAAGAAGATCTGGTTCAAATAAATAAAGAGCTTTAGAACAATTCCAGGGCAATTGGCATCCCTTCATAGAGATCTTGGTTCCTTTCACTGAACCACAAAATTAGCTGAATGAAGCATCCCATTTCAACTTAAACCAGGATATCATCCACTACTCTTCAGTTTCTTTGTTGCAGAAGTATTTATCTTAATAAAATAGCTACCTCTCTATATCTATCTATCTATCTATCTCTCCCCTATCTCTTTCTCCATTGCCTTTTGCTGATTATATACTCATGCCCTGCCAAGGAAATGCCTATATTTCCAGCAGAGTAGAAATGAATCTTCTGCTGTAATTTCCAGCTTTTTGCATCCCTTTGTATCCCTTAGTAAGTAATCTTTTCTCAGAGCACACTTTCCCTGATGTATTTCATAACTGATCTGAATTTGATCTTCTCCACCCTGCCATTTGCTTCAAGCTCATGATGCTTTAGCTTTGATAGCAGCAGGTGGTAATCCAATGTGACTTAAATTTCCTAAAGCAATAACTTTTGGCAGATTCAGTCCTCATTGTGAGGAAGCATTTCTATTTTTGGTTACATTTTGTGACACAGCCATAAATATAAAAAGTCTAATGGAGCAAGGAATACCAAAAAAAAAAAAAAAAAAAGAACTACATGGAACAAATCCCAGTTTTTCCTGTTTATTAAAAATAGTTAAAAGAACAAAAGAAGGAATCCTTATTTTAGAAAAAAAGGCACTACACATTCTGTACATTCTGAAGGTAACACTCAACTATTTAAGAATACTAAAATAGTGATTACACTTTATTTGCATTTTAACTAACCTTTGCAGGAATAATTTTACTAGGTCAAAAGTACAGTTAATTTTAATTGAAGTGTTAATTGTAAGCTACTCACAATTGTAAGCTAGTCACAAACGTGAGATGGCTGGCTATACACACCAAATAAATAAATAGTGTAAGCTTTAAAATACCCCAACATTCTTAACAAGAAACAAGATTTTCATGTACCATTTTATAGAACTCTTCTGTTTTTGCAATGTACATTTTTTCAGTATCTGTTAGCTATTCTGCACAAATGAAAGAAACGTACATAAACATGTTGTTGAAGCACATCCAGTACATCAAGCACAACTGTAATATCTCTGGAGGTCTAAAAGTAGTGCTTCTGTTGCTTGGAATGCAGTTCAGATATACTAGTATTGTTGCTACACAGAAAAACTTCGATTCGCATAAAACACTGACTGATGACAAATTTTGTAAAAATGATGAAAAAGGAAGGTGAAGATTTTCATTATGTGAGACAGATGTTTTGAAGAATAACTGAGGCCGAGATTAAGGAAGGCATTTTTGTTATCCACAGATCAGATAAGTCATCAATGACCAGTAGTTCAAAGAGCTGTTAGTGGGGCCAGAGGAAAATCACCTGCAAAGCATTTAAGGGTATCATTGAAGATTTTTTTGGGGGAAACTACAGAACACCACATTACATTTAGTTGTTTGATAAACCTCTTACAGCATACAAGACCATGAAGTGCAACATGTCACAGAAGATTCATTTTCTGCATTCAAACTTGGACTTCTTTTCTGAAAAACTAGATGCAGTCAATCTAGGTGAAAGTTTTTACCAGGACATTGCCGCAATGGGAAAAAATGGTATCAGGATTGGAATCCATAAATGCTGTCTGACTATTGTTGTACACTGTAGTGAGACATATGCAACACTGAGTACCAATGAAAATCAGCAGCAAAATACTCTTAACCATGTAACGTCAAAAGCATTATACGATACACTACAGTCATTAAAAGTTCATATCTCTCGAAATTCCTGTGTGATGCAGTCATTCTGAAATTATATTTGTGTTCAGTTTATCATAATCACCGAAGTTTTTTTTTAGGCAGCAAAACTTTTGAAAACAACCGTTGTCCAGTTTGTTTGTACCTTTCCCTTCTTATGCTGGTTATAATTTAATAAAGTTTTATTTGATTATAGATAGGTATAGTAACTTTGCTGAGATCCAAAAGGTTAATTCCTGTCTCCACACTCCCTCTCCCTCAAACTAAAGTAAAAGCTCTAAGGATCCTTTTGGATTTGGGGCATCAAAAATTCAGAAAATGCCCAACTTTGACTCTGCTGGCCTGCTCCCTTAGAAGCAACATATTCATTTATTTTTTTAAATTCAGTCCAATTATGTGTAGTGTTATGTGTTACATAAAGAAACATCAAATAATTACACAAATGAAATACAACTAAAACCAAGTCAGACCAAAGGTGGGTTCCTACCGGTTCGGACCAGGTCTACCAAGTAGGTAGTAGGCCACTGGTGATGTCACAGAACCGGTTCTGCTCCGTCAGCAGCGCCATCTTTTTATTTTTTTATTTTTTCGGAAAACATTTTTTTAAATTTTCCAGGTTTTTCTTCTTCTTCTGTGCATGCACAGAAGCAGAGTTTCTGGCACTGCGCATGCATCACCATCTTGTTTTCGGAGTTTTTTGAGGGGGAACTTTTTGGAATTTTTTTTGTACTGCGCATGGGCGGGAGGCAGCGAACTGGCGGTGAGGTAAGTTAA
>JANHFT010007541.1:311640-324025 GCA_032467955.1 Pseudoxenodon macrops
GCACACAACGGCTGAAAGAAGTGGTGGAGCTGGCAATCTCCTGTAAGATGTGTTTCTTTTGGCCCTCCCAACCCACTGCCAGCCCCAAATTGCATCAGACTGTGTGAGACACTGGAGACTGGCAGCTCCGCCACATCTGTCAGCTGTTGCTTGCAGGGTAAACCTTGTACAGTAAAGAAAAACTTCTCGTGAGTGTGAGGCAATTAAGAACTTCTTGCATTTGCGAAAAGTTTTTCTTTACTGTGGCAAAGTGTTTCCCTGCATGCAATGGCTGATAGATGACCCAGCGCTACCAGTCTCTGGTAAGATGCACATCTTGCGGTCCTCTCGCCTCATGCCCTGTTCCACCTGCCACCCCCAAATTGATCTTTCCTTCCACTGCCTCTGCTGCCACTGTCACCGTTACCGCCTCTGCCTCTTCCTTCTCTCTGCTAAAAGAAGTTGGAGAGGAAAAGGCAGTTGCTTCACTGTGTATTTCTCCGCATTTCCATCCCAAGTCAGCTGCAGCTGCCACCTCCCTTCTGCTGTTGGGAAGGCAATGCTTGTGGCAGGATGTTCCTCAATGCACAGAGGCAGGAGGTGTCTGTTTCTTTTGCTGCCTGTGAGTTGGAGGGGGCAAGCAGCAGAGCAAGTAAGCCAGCAATCTGTTGGCTGCCTCTAATCTCAGTTTACTTCTAGCTTACTCACTCTGCTGCTCACTGCCCGCAGCTCTCAGGCACCGAAAGAAACTGCTGCCTCCTGCTTTTGTGCATCGAGGAGGCTGAGCATCAGCAGGAAGAGCATGGAAGGTACAGGAAATGGCTGCCAGCAATGCCCTCAGCGATCACAGATGTTGTGAGTGGGGAGGCCCAACCCCCCCTTAGGAGCTTTACCATTGGCCTTTCTCCCTGCCTCTCCTAGCCAATGTTACTCATGAGTAAACTGCAGCTAGGATCTGCTATGTGCTTCCCTCGCAGGCCAAGCTGGCTGGGGGAAACACATAGGAACGGATCTGGTTCTGTGATCTTCCACATGCTTCCCTCGCAGGCCAGGCTGGCTGGGGGAAACACATGGGAAGGGCTCCGGTTCCGCGATCTTCCGCGTGCTTCCCTCGCAGGCCAGGCCGTCTGGGGGAAACACATGGGAAGGGCTCCAGTACTGCGATCTTCCACGTGCTTCCCTTGCAGGCCAGGCTGCCTGGGGGAAACACATAGGAAGGGATCCGGTTCCACGATCTCACATGTGCTTTCCTTGCAGGCCAGACTGGCTGGGAGAAACACATGGGAAGGGATCCGGTGCTGCAATCTGCAGGGTGCTTCCCTCCTTGTGCACATTCGTCCACCGGACATTGGTATCATCCCTCCGCCAGCTCTCCCTCCCCTGCCAATTCTCCCTCTCCTGCCCACCCGCTGGCCGGTGCCCTTCAGCCTTACCTTTGTAAGCAGTGGTGAGCAGAATTACGTAGCTAGATTCTGCAAGTAGTGGCTGGGCGAAGCAGGCAGGCAGGGTGAGTGAGCATCGGGCAGGCAGAGTGAGCAAGTGGGGGATAGTTTGGGGGCGTGGCGAGCCAAAAGTCACTACCAGTTCAGCGAACCATGTTAACTTTCTGCTAACGGTTCCTCTGAACCAGTGCGAAACACTAGGAACCCACCTCTGGTCATGGCCCATTGGGAAGCTATACAATCAAGGCTACACAACCTGGCTATATTTGTGTAAGTGGCATGAAACATGTGAAACTATCACTTCCCCACCCACCCACCCACCCCATCCCACTGCAAACACTGTCAGAGCCGGAAAGGTTGGGGACCACTGGCTTAGAGTACAGTGTGTTAAACAAGTCACAACAGCTTTAACAACAGCCACAGTGATAACAAGTCATGACTGAATCACATGAATCTCATCATCACTTGGTGTCTTTTTTTTTAAACGAAAAACAATTTAAAGTAAAATCTAGTGTGTTGGCTGCAGCAGGCAGGCAGAAATGTGTGTGTGTGTGTTTGTGTTTGTATGTATGTGTATTTGTATGTGTGAATGGAAGGGGAGAGAATAATGGCTTCAATTAGGTCTATACAGAAACATTCCCTTGCATTTTTTTCTTCCACATCATTCATTTTAATGAAAACAAGTTTGCTTTTGAAGAAGAAACAGTTGCTTCATTTATTTGATTAAATATCAAGGGAATTCTTTTTATTTGGTTTTTTTCAGACTGGATAGTGTCGGACATGGTGGTGATAGAAAGATGTGTGAAAGAAAACAACAGCAGCAGTAACACCCTCTGTTATCTTCTGTAATAACGTAATATCAAAACCACCAGGGCCTAGTGATTAAGATGCTGGTGTAGAAACCAGGAGTCTGTGAATTATAGTCCCACCTTAAGCATGAAAGCTGGCTGGATGACCTTGGGGCAGTTACCCTCTTTCAGTACAATTCACCACACAGGATTGTTGTTGTAGGGAAAGTAGGAGGACGAAGGATTATTAAGTATGTTTGCTGCCTTCAGTTATTTATAAAAATAATAAAGGACAAATAAATAAATATAAAATATATTTCAGATTTCTCAGCAACCTGAGAGTAAGATAAAAAAACAGACGCCTCTTTCACAGAGGAGGGGGGAAAAACATTTTGAGACATTGCAAACTACACTGCATCTTGAGTTAAACAGAATCTATAATTTGAGTGTTTTCCGGTTTTTTAATTACATTAAGAGCAGCTCTGATAACATGTTGCAGTGGACATTTCATTCAAGAACAGGAATTGGATGGAACACTTTGAAGGCAAAATAAACAAAATTAGTTCATAGAACTTCAAGGAGCAATGACTCACACATTCAGGAAGGGTCTGCTGACAAGATATTTTGGAACAATTTGCTATTAGGAAGGAAGTTTGAGTGGGCGGAAGAGAAGTGGCTGATACTCATATGACACACACACACACACACACACACACAAGCTCAGAGTTGCTGATGTAGAACATAAAGGTGTGTGATCACTTATCTAACACCATTTTTAGGTAGTGATGATCATGATCAAAGTAATTTTAAGTGCAATTATTGCTGCAAAGAATATTTCATAGCATTTATTTCACTATTTTGGATTTCTGGGAAAATGGATCTTCTCGCATCGACAAACAAGCTTAATTCCTTTTGCGGTTAAATGCTCTTACTAGCCAGTCTTATACTAGTGGCAACTGTTGAACAGTTCCCATGACATAAGGTCTCATGAATGGGGCAATTGCCTCATTTTAAACTATTACTGTACTCTCTGGGTTTGTTTGTTTTTTGTATATTTGTCTTTGTATATAAGAATATTGCTGCTGTATTTTATGGTAAAGTCATGTTTCAAATATTTTTCCACTTTCAAAACTGACAAATAATGAAGAGCTCTTTTAAATAACAGGGGAAAACTCTGAGCAGTAGCTAATGAATGGAGCATGATATATAAATTACATAAAACCATTATGGCAGGGGCATCTGCAGTGGGTGTCAAAAAAGTTAAAGTGACAGTTGAATTGCAAATACAAAGTGTGAAAAAAAAAGGTACCAGATGAGGTTGTGTCACATGTCTAAAGTGGAGGAGTTTGATCCCACAGTCATAACCACTGTATTGACTTTTGTTTTAACTCTCCCTCCTACACATGTACACACACACTTTCACAGACCTTTCCTGTACTTTGAGCTGGCACTGGTGGGAGTGTGCAGGATACAAATATGACAAATACTATAGTTTGCTAATATTATTCTGTAACTATAAAACACATCTGTATATCATTTTAATATATATATACTTTCTATGTATAAAACATCTGCCTATCATTTTAATGTATACTTTGTATGTATACTAGTGCACACATTCTTCCACACTTCTATGTGTAACTTGGTCTTGCTACATTGCATCGTTTGGTTATAATTATAACACTGATTTGTTATCATTCCTTGCTGGTAGACATGATTATATTTTATGCAGGAGTGGAGGAAGTTACCAGCCCCAATTAGAATCTGTCTGTCTGTCTCTCTCTTTCTCTCTGTTTCTCTGTCATCTACCGGTCAATGTTATATGTTGACTGAATCCGTTGGGATTGTTCCTAGTATACTGGCCTCCCTGCTCTGAAGCAACCTCCCTACCTGAGCTGTTCAGGGCTGGCAGTGGTGTTTCCCATACTCATGCTTCTGGAGGACTTCAATTTCTATTCCTAAATGTGGCTTCAGAAGTGACCCAGGAGTTCATGATCATCAGGATGGTCATGGGCCTATCCCAGATTATTATAGACCCAACTCAGGACAGTGGTAACATGACAGATTTTATTTTCTTGTCAGATCAATGACAACATGACCTGATGGTGGATTTACGATTATCCCCCTTGTCATGGTCAGATCATGTCCTGTTGTTCTTGAGCCTGTTGTATGCTGGTCCCCTTCACAGGGAGGGGAGAACAGGGAGGCTGAACCCTTTTGGATGGTTTGGCCTTGGGGACTGATGGATCTTAATGGGTTCCAGAGGGAACTGAGGGATATCCCAGAGGTGTTGCTCTATGGTCCTTCTGAAGTCTTGGTGGCAGCCTGGAATTTAGGGGCAGCCATGGCTTTGGATAAGATTGTGGCTATGCAGCCCCTTGTTCCTGATCCTCCCCATTGTTCATGGAAGGGTTGTGGGTTCTGAAAAAGGCCAGGAGAGGGCTAGAGTGCTGCTGGAGAAAGACAACAGAGAACTCTGACCAGACACAACTTAGAGCTACTATTTAGCAGTAAGAGTGGCAAAGCAGCCTTATTTCTCTGGTCTTATTGTGTTCTTAGAATGTCACCTGGCAACCCTGTTTCAGGTCACCTAATTCCTCCTGTGTTGAGGGACTTGAGTCCCTCTGCAGGGCTATGCAGAAGAGCTTGTTCAGGACCTGATAAACAAAGTTGCTTGGATTTGGATCCCTTATATGGAGATATTCTATGTGAGGTACTTGGGGAGAGGTTCAGCCCAATTATCTGGGAATGGCTTTAGCCTGATAGTACCGATGAGGTGGACAGGATCTTTGATATTCTCAGTGCCAATACCTGACAGTTAGATACTTATTTGTCCTGCATAGTGAAAACCTAGCAGGTGGCTCCAGGCACTAATTAATATATTACTGTATGTTTTTAAGGAGGCCCTGGTACACCCCTCCTTAAAAATCATCATTGGATCCTACCTGCCTAGACAATGTTCATTCAGTTTCCAACCTCCCCTTTTTGGGGAAGGCTGGAGTAAAGGTGGTGACTTGGCAATTTCAAGGAGTCCTGTATGAAATGTATTATCTGGAACCCTTCAGTCAGGATTCAGGCCTTGTTACGGGTTGGAAATAGCATTGGTCATGTTTGTCAGTGATTTTTGGCAAGAGCGGGATGGGGGTAGTGCAACCATCTTCACTCTCCTTGATCTCTAATGGCTTTTGATGTCATTGACCATGGTATCCTTTTGGGTCAGCAATGGAGGTTGGGATTGGGCAGTACAGTTTTACACTACTTCAGCTTCTTTCTCCAAGGCTGCTCCTAATTGATAGGTCAAGCCCTCAGCCACTCTCTTGTGGTGTGTTGCAGGGGTCGGCACTCTCTCCATTCTTTTCAATATCTACTTGAAACTGCTGGGTGAAATCATCCAACAGCATGGGCTGAAGTATCTGCAATACTCTGACAATAGCAGCCTCTATATTTCCACTCCTGGTGGTCGATGCTGTGTAGCCCTCTTGCAGTGCCTGGGAGTTGGGGGGCCTAGATGGGGAGAACTGAATCTGGCAAGACCAAGTGGCTTTAGGGACATAGGTCCCCAAGATCTAGAACATTATTTTCTTTGACTCTGGATAGGTAGCATAACCACAGACAGATCCAGTCCACAACTGAAGGGTTCTCCTGGACTTGCAACGCCTGTTCAAAGAGCAGGTGGCTATCGTGACTAGGAGGGCCTTTGCACAAGTTCAGTGTCAAGATTTGAAGCGTGCTTTTGCTGTTGCAACCATTATTGCTTCTCAGTTTGCCAACGAACCAGGAAGGAGGGAAGGGGGCAATATAATGAGGGCTCCAGACATCAAAGACGAGCCATGAAAACCAAGGTCAGGTATTTGCCAATCTTGCCCCCCAATGTGAGGTTGGACCCAATTCTCTGATCTTTCATAATGGCCTAAAGAACTGTCTCAATGGTCCAATGGGTGAACATCACAATAGGGGTGGTTGATCAAATCTCACCTGCCCTCATCTTTCCCTCATCTTTATCTATAATTGGATTTCAGCAGTTGGTATTAACTTATTTGTGTGTGTGTGTCTGTGTTTGTACCCTGTCCAGACTTACCCTGTGGTAAGATGGGTGGTCAATACATTTTATAAATAAATAAATAAATAAATAAGCTGTGAGGCCATTTATCCAGGTGAAAATTTGTATTTAATTTTACACTTATATTTGAGCCTTTCTGATAATTCAAACACTAGCATTGCCCTTCCTTTCCTTTTCTTTCTCTCTTAACTGTCTGGCAGTTTGAATGTTCCCTTATCCCTATAGAGAAATTCTGAGTTGTAGTAAGTCTAAATCTGATAGCAGAGCTACAGAAATTTTTCTGCAACAAAATTATTATCATTTTACTTGGTCCAGAAAAAAACTGGATGAACGAATTGGGATGATAGAATTTCTGTACAATTGGCTTTAGATCAACTTTTCTTTGAACACAAAACTTCGTCTCCTCTCAGACTTGGAATTGAATTTAACTAAGAGCCTGTGCAGCTTACATCTTCTCACTGAGAGAAAAAAACAGCAACAAAACAAAGGAGGGTAAGTGGCAAATGGGTGAGGACCCCCAACTCATGTCTTCTTATGCACAATGCCTGCTATGTGGCACCTACATTGCACTATTCCACAGGGCTTGGTGTCCCAGACATCTGACCTCCAATTAATCACTTTGAGGGTATTCTCAGAATGATGCATTGTGAAGTGACTAACTCACCAAGGCTGGTACTGAGATCATGTAATAATGCACATGTTTTTATTTGTAAAAATTGCAACGTACTCCTGGACTAGAGAAAACTTGTGTCTGGGGCTTTTACGTCTTCACAACTGAAATGACACTTGGTAATCTCTGCAAAACATGTATTCCTACTCAGCAGATTTTTCCCTCTTCTCGGTCATTGAAATGAATTTATGCTCCTATTTAGCATTGCCTTGGTATCAAAATAAGCACTATAATTTGTATTTATGATTTAGTCTGAGAGGATAGAGTACACTTAATGAGGGCCACGCAAATCCTTCAGTACATAGAGAGGTGTGTGTGAAGTGTCTTTGAATTATTAAAGTGGTCATGTTTTTTTTTTCAGGATTACACAACGGCTTTGTACGTTGATTCTGGGATACGTATGCACAACCTTAGTGGTACATAGATGCAACAAAGAACAATATCTGAAGCAGCCACACAAGCCTTGAAAAAGGCAAGGTTGTTTTAATAGTTTGAAAAGAGCCGCTTCATACCATACCATGTCATCTGAAGCATCTCTTTAGAAAAATGTGCACGTAACTCCATTAAATTATACCATTAAATAATGTTTTTTTAAACATATAAACATAATGGGATTAAGGGGAAAACATGAAAGACAAATATAGACTTCAAACAAGACAGCTCAGTCTATTCCTAGTAATAGCCACTAGGCCATATTAAGCATTAGATCTCTGTTGCGATATAAACAATTACAAGTAGGGGTGACAGGAGATAGAATTGTATAGATCAGCAAAGCTATTTCAGATTCCTAGTAATTATTTACTAACAGCAATAACAACTGACAAATCCTTCCTTAAATTTAGCACTAACTAGAAGAAATTTCGACAGAAGGTATGAAGTAACGAGATGGAAAACTTTGGTTAGTGAAGGTGGAGATTTTGTTTTTAATGCAAAACATAGCAATGTTAGGGTCTTGTCTTTAATTTTATTTTTGCAACCACTTAATAAAATCAGTTATCACAGATGTTGATGAAATAAGAGACACGATATAGCTTATTTAAGAAGGAAAAAAGCAATATGGTCATCAAATACTGGTGGATGCTTAAAATAACAGAAGGAAATATGTATCAGTGCAATTTTGCTTTTCATAGTATGAAATACATTAAAAGACTTGCAATATCTGTCCATCAAATTTTAGAAGCTTTTAAATAATTGAAGAGGGCATAGATTACAGTTAACAAAAAGGTATATATTAAGTAATGATCCATTTTTTTCATAGAATAAATAGCTTCCACTAACACATAGGTGTGTCTAGATTAACAAATGATTAAAAAATAGAACAATTTACAAACCTCACTGGTTCTTTGTTTCCAGTTGCAATCATAACCTCATAATTGAGCTGTAAAAAGGAATGGTGTAAGTAAAGCCACAGGGATCCTAAAAGCTTCATACAATCCAACTCACCAGCCTGTCTGAATGTAACCTTTTAGTTCCAGTACCTAAGTGTTAGGTACTCTAGTTAAAACCGTGTGTTTATCTCACTAGTCTCCTGTTTTGGGGACTGGAATTCATTACTACTTTTTTCTCTTTTTTTTTAACAGATTATACTATATGTTAGAATCTAAATGAATAGCTAAAGTAATTGGTAACATTTACACGCAATCCAGAATGTTAACAGTCTTTGTTAATCCATTTTAAAGAAAGAAACAAAGTTTTTAAAGCAATAAAGATTTTTACCAAAGAATATCTAATGCATTTTCAGGTTTGGACTTAGAATTGACACTAAGGCTTGGTGAAACGAAGAAGGAAAGATAGACAATGTGGCACACCTTTTAAGAATGGAAAGCATTTTTTTAGTTATAGTTATGCATAAGTTACTCAGCTTCACAGTTTTGCAGAATTATTGATATATAGTTCTGAATCCACAGAAGCAGGACTATTGGATTGGTAAAAGTCATTTATATTCCCATTTTGGCAGTTTTTAAATTGTAGCCTCCTTAAATTTTTAAAAATGTTAGCTTTATTTATACTTGTGTGAAATAACTTTCAATTTGCTATATTGTCTCCCATGTCAACCTCTTTCATTTGGTTATCCACAATAAATGAGAGGATGATCTTTGTCCTCAAGATTCAACATTTTTACTCCAATGTCAAATATTCATGTTTCACATTCCCTGTCAGAATTTCTAGGCAATACCAAACCTGTCCAGATCCAAATTTTCCATAACTTAATATAATATCGTAATGTATCAAACCTAATTGTAATAATACAAAACTATTAAAAAGTACACCAGGTCAAATTTCATTTATTTTATTTATTTGCTGTCATATTGAACAACCCAACGTATGTATAAACATGTTATAATTACAAAACAATAAAAATAAATGGCTTTTGTTCACCCTTCTTTTATTGACTTCTCTTTTTCAGATTTCAGATGATAAGCCTTTCCAAGCAAGTATCTGTAGTCAATGTGACACAAGTTTCTGAGATTTATTTGTATCTTTAGGTGAGCTTTGAGGTCTACTAATTGGAGCCAGATGCTAATAGTTGGAATCCTTGTGACGTGTAGTATATTTTTGTTTATACCAATATGAATCCATTATCTGAGTTACTGAGTTACTAAGTTCTTCTATTCATTATTCTATTAAATAACTTTCTAAGTAGTCACTAGATCCTACCAAAAACAACTGATTAATTCCTTTTTTTATTACAAATACAAAAAATACAAAAGAAAATAGTAAGAAAATAGGGGAGGAAGAGGGGAAGGGAGAAGGGTTGGGAAAGGGAGGGAAAGGAAAGAAAAGGGATTGACTTCTGACTCCCTTTAGTGCAGTAAAATAAAATAATAGCATCAAACCTCATCCTTTAACTAATAAAAAAGAAATTTATAAAAAATGTATTTAAAAATTATTTAAAAAGCAACTGATTAATTCCTGTCTTTAATTGAAGATGTAATAAAGGATTAACAAAGGCTATCCATTGCAGGTTTCAGATTTACTTGCTATCACTTTTTAAAATGTTATTCATGTATTTTTTCCCCAGGGAGTTACATTTCTTTAAATTATTTATCCTTAAATGTTGTAAAGTTTTTTGGGAGTTGGGCAGTCTCCAAATCCAATAAATAAATAAACAAACTAACTAACCATGTAGGATGCAGGAACACTTGTTGATCTATGGCAGATCCTGAAACATCGGTATTAGTTCTAAATTTATCTATGTAGCTAAATGTTTTAGTAGCAGTTAAAACCAAATAATTCCAAACAGATTCTGAAAATTAGGAGGCTGGTAGCACCCTTTCCAACCTTACCTTCTTTACATTTTCCCATTTTTTAAAAAGGCATCTTCCCAATTTAAATCATAGAGCAGATAAGCTACACTACGCAGCTTAGGAAGTGAGCTGCAACTCACAAAAGCTTTTGGCTTTTAATAAAATTTGTTACAATAGTTGGAAAACCAACTATTAAACAACACCAACTACACACACACACACACAATGGATTAATACGGCTTTCCTTTTACAACATGGAAAAGATTCTTCAAATAATAGCCTGACCATTAAAACAGCAAATAGAGTTCAGTCAGAGAAAAAGTGAAGTGATACATGTTGTTGCATTATAATCTAATATAGTTTAGTAGTGTCTGAACTAGTACTGATTGTCTTTAACTAGATCATGAAATTGCAGTGGACAGCGTAATGCTACGAAAAAGGGCAAACTCTATTTGGGAAACATTAAATGGAACTACCAAAACCATAATGCCTTTATGTGGAATAATGATTAAAGTACTGTGTCAATCTAGAAAAGGATTTTGTTAAGTTCAACCAAGTAATTCAAAGGGGAAAGTAACATTTTTACAAGGAAAGGTCACAAATTAGATTTTTTTAGATAATGAAATATATGTCCCATCCCTAGGGAGATACACCTGATAGAACCCAAAAGAAGGGCCTTCTCTGTAGTGGCTCCCTTCTCTCTGGAACATCATTTCTCCAGAGATTAGAATGGACCCCACTCTAACTCTCTTCCAGACGGCACTGAAGACCTGGTTCTGCCAGCAGGCCTGGGGAACCCAGAACAGGATGGAGCCCATTAAAAGGCTTGTGTTATGTGTTGTTGCCGGGGTGATGAGTGGGGGTCTATTATATTATTTTATTAATTTATTATTTGATTATTTACTTTTATTGGTTTTGTTTTTTATATATGATTTTTTTATATCCCTGTAAACTGCCTTGCACGTGGTGGCTCAGTGGCTAAGATGCTGAGCTTGTCAATCAGAAAGGTCAGCAGTTCAGCAGTTCGAATCCCTAGCGCCATGTAATGGAGTGAGCTCCCGTTACTTGTCCCAGCTTCTGCCAACATAGCAGTTCGAAAGCATGTAAAAATGCAAGTAGAAAAATAGGGACCACCTTTGGTGGGAAGGTAACAACGGTCCGTGGGCCTTCGGTGTTTAGTCATGCCAACCACATGACCATGGAGACGTCTTCGGACAGCACTGGCTCTTCGGCTTTGAAACGGAGATGAGCACTGCCCCCTAGAGTCGGAAATGGCTAGCATGTTTGTGTGAGGGGAACCTTTACCTTTTAAGCTAGTCTGGAAGAATGAAAAAACATTCAGGAAGAAGGAAAGGAAACCTAATTTTCATCCTTCCAGAGGGTGGGGGAAGTCATTTTTGCACTCCCTAGGATGCAGGAAAGCCTCCTGAAGCCTGGGGAGGGCAAAAAAAAACCCTAATGGACGAACCAGAGGGGTTCGCACAGGGGTTGTTGTGCGAGCATGTGCAGGGGGCGGGCATTGTATTATGGGTGTATCTTCCAGACAGTATGTCAAATTGTTAGTATTTCAGTCTCTTATTTTGACTCTGGCTATCATCACTTCCACTTCACTTATTCTTATAACACCATGATGGCGAACCTATGGCATGTGTGCCAGAGGTGGCACGCAGAGCCCTCTCTGATAGCACACAAGCCGTTGTACCAGTTTGATTGTGCCGTGCATGTGCACGTGCCTCCCGCTGGCCAGCTGGTCTTCGGGTCTCTGCCGAGCATGCATGGGGATGGGGGGCATGTGGCGGGTGGGGCAGATGTGCAGGGATGCAAGTGCATTGTATTTTGGGATCAAGTGCCCAAAGCATGCACTTTGGGCACTCGGTCCAGAAGAGGTTAGCCATCACTGATATAGCTGAAACCCCATGGTACTGATAGCATTTAAATGTTGGAAGGAGTACTTAATTTGGAAAATATAGAAGACTTAAACTGATTATTGGACTGAGTAAAATTAAAATCATATTGCTATAATTTTGCTGCTGGTTTGTTTCTATTTGCTTCATTAGACATTTTAAAGTAGTGCTATCTGCCTTAGCATATCCCTAAAATAAATACTTTGTTGCAGTTTGGTATTTTATTTATTTATTTATTTATTAAATTTTTATACCGCCCTTCTCTCAAGAGACTCAGGGCGGTGTACAGCCAGC
>JANHFT010007541.1:344482-363966 GCA_032467955.1 Pseudoxenodon macrops
ATTACAAAGTCAATAAATTAGACTAAATATATACACACCGTGTTTCCCTGAAAATAAGACATCCTCCCCAAAATACCCTCCCCCAATATTTAAATGCATGCGCAGCTGGTCCCCGCCACTTTCTCTGGTTAGGGCTAAGGAGACAGAGCTAGAAATGAGGTAAGGTGGCAAGAGGAACCCCATCTTGCTCCACACGCTCCAAAATAATAAGACATCCCCCAAAATAAGGACAAGTGCTTAATTCGGGGTTCAAAAAATATAAGGCAGGGTCTTATTTTCGGGGACACATGGTAGTTATTACACAATATTTCTAGCTAAGCTTGTTAACTATTTCCTAGTCCTGATGCCTAAAATTAAATTCACCTTCTAGTTTCTAGGGAGACATTTTTTTTCCTCCAGCGTTCAGGAACAGCTGAGTCTCTTTGATAGGGACTAAAGCTCTTTCAACTGGTGGGGTGTGTGGGTGGGACAAGATCCTTTTTTGCTTTGTGGCAAAGCAGACATCTCTCTCCATTGGATACACAGGGGGAGGCTGCAGCCCACCTGGCATGCGACTGTGAATATTGTTGGCTTCACAATAACCATGGGAGATGGGTCATCTTGGAATTTCTTCACGTTAGTCCACTGAAGATAATTTGCACTATTGGGCAGTAAAGCTCAATGTAAGATAATAATGCTATTATAATTATTTAGCTAGTGTAGATTTCTTTAAATGGTTATTTTAAACGGACACCACATTAATATTTAGTAGATGAGAATGAGCTTAGTCTCTCCTGGGCTTTATTATTCTTCATCCCATACTTTGTCCTATAGGTTGAAAAAGTGGAATATAAGAGATTTTACTATGGCTTTCATTTAAAAACAAACAGGAGCTATAATTAAATTTAACTATAATTAGCATTTATTTTAAACTGCAATAGCAAACCATTTAAATCTTCCACGTTCAAATGTAAGTTTTCCAGCTTGAATTTGGCTTTTCCCATTTTGTTTAACCGTGCTTATAGTTAGTGCATGTCACCTAAACATAGCCAGTGTGTATATGGAGGATTGGAAGTGTTCCAAAGATTCATACAACAAATGCGAAGCATACTTTAAAGATATTATTAATGCTTCATCCAGATCACTTAAATTCCCATTAAATTCCAATTAATTATTAAGGAACATTTTGCATGACTGGACCACTATGAGCAAATAATGAGAAAATCTCACCTGCCAATAATCATAGTGCCCAGGTTATTAGCAAGTTATCATGTTCATCTATTTGTTGCAGAGTATTCTATGATAAAGAGAAAATGAACCAAAAATATATTGCTATAAATTATAATTATTATATTTTGAATTTATGAGTCTTTTAAATTTAATGTACATATATCAGCTTACCTGTGCACGAAGCCCACTGAACTCAGTTTGACTTAATTTTGAATAGACACATATAATTTGCATTCTTAATTAATTTAAGTAAGAAATAAAGCAAGTGAAAGTCCTTCTAGACCTCAGAAAATTTGCCTTGAAGTGCCATCACATTATAGAAACCCCTGATGGATGTATGTCAAATTTCTAACTATAGAAAAGCAACTAGAAAGAATAAGGCCAATTTTTACTGAACAGCATTAAATGTATTTTAAAATGAAAATGGTAGAAGAGTAGTAAAAAAAGTCAAACAGCAACCCATTTCTCTCCATTTCCTTCTAGTCCCTGAAGTAGTCACAGAAAGACAAAAACACTGTGCTGGTTTTTTAAAAAATTCCTGGGAGAGAGAGGGAGGGAGGGAGGAGGAGGAGGAGGAGGAGGAGAGAGAGAGACAGACAGAGAGAGAGAGAGAGAGAGAGAGAGAGAGAGAGAGAGAGAGAGATTGAAGGAACACTTCTAAGAGAAGCAGCTTTTTTCTAAATTAAAAAGTGTGAGAGTGAAATATGTTTTAAAGAACAAGGGCCTACATAATTTTTGGCACTTATGAATATTGAAGTCATTAAATACTTCCAGATGGCAGTTGGCTAGCCAGAATCAAAGTGAAGTTTTGGCTGCAGAGGGGCATCCAGTGTTAGAAGACGACAACATTACTTCCCAGGAAATAGCAAAGGGTAAGGTGGGGAGGGGGGGGGGCAAGGGAGAAGAGATTATAGTATTCATTTTTGGCTCTTTCCCTCAGACTATGTTTTCATTTTGGTTTCAGTTTAATTATAAGTATTTGTTCTACAACAGAGACTAAACATGGGGAGTCTCTGCTTTCATCCCTAACTTTTGTTATGAAATGTTTGGAACTGTATTTCATTCTGCCATGATCACACATCGGAGAAAACTGTGGTGTTCATTATGCAGAAATGCCCTGTTCCCGAGAAGAAGAATAAAAACTGAATGTAAGAAGTAGGCTCAGTTTTACTTCTCTGCCACTGGGAATATGGGCAATCCATAATTCCATTCAAGTATGGTGCATGTTTATTTGCACTATTTTAAGCAGGATTCATAGGACAATTCAGACCCAGCAGAAGGTTACATTTGGATTCACCTTCCACTCAATTGGAAGCTCTTACACATACAGACTGTGTGGTTCCCTCTGCTATTCTGATTTGTTGGTAACCTCTTCAGCGCCATATTAGTAAAAGAACACAAATCGACAGAAGCTGGGACAGGTTCTTTAAAAATTCTAAGGCTTAAACCTGGTAAAGATTAAAACTGGGATTTTTGACAGTTCAGAGAATTAAAATCCTGGGCTGAAACAACAGATTTATATGACCTGGCAACAATAACAACAACAGTGCAGAATTTTTCAGGTCCCTCCCTGAAATGAAACTCATCAAAAATTTCCATTGCAATACCACTGTGAATTGCTTTATCTTGACTTATTTTGAATAGACTTGGTGTAAGAAGCAAACTGATTTTGATTCCATCCATTCATCCCCTTGATAAATTCTCTAACAACTGCTTTGGCTACATTGTCTTACCCAAATCTGCTCAATTTAGGTGGTTTCTCTGTTCTGCCTCAAATAAGTTGATAATAGAGAATAACATTTCTGATACAATCATATAGCATCCTGGTCCAGTTATGCACAACTGTGTGTGCCTTCAAGCCAGCATTGATTCCTGGTGGCCAGACAAGACCCTGCAGTTTTCTTGGCAAGATTTTTCAGAAGTGGTTTGTCATTGTCTCCTTCTACGGCTGATAGAGAGTGTCTGGCCCAAGGTCACCCAATTGCCTTTGTGCTTAAGGCAGAACTAGTATCCACAGTCTCTCCTATTCTAGCCAGATACATTAACCGCTACCCAAACTGGCTGTATTATGCCCAAATATGTGCTGTTCTATTCCCAGTTCTGCAAGGATAAAAATAGAAAGAAAAAAAATGCATAACTATTGTCAATTAAAAATCGAAGTAGATCATAGTTATAAAATTTCATTTTGAAAATTTCTTTCCATTGTACTAAGTAAATTGAAAATTTTAAGTTCATATTAGAAAGTACTGTATACCAGATATGTTTTTCTCATCTGGCCCATTATCGGTGGGCTTGACCATTATATACAGAGATTCAGATCAGAGTTCAATATTCAGACCCACATACCTCACAGTGGATAAATCTCAGTGAATGAATCATGTAGCAAGGCCATAAAAAGTAGGGTAGAAGATTACTTTCACTTTTATACTTATTACATCATGATTACCTTTCTTTCCTAAAGCCAGCTGCTGCCAAATATTCTAAGAACAAAACTGCCACTAGAATAGGACTGCACCATCTGATGTTGGGACTGTTCAAAAAGCGATTCCCATTGCAATTTAATGCAAATCTTCTTTTGAAATTTAAGCCTTAATGCACCATCCCTACTTTGAAATCATTCACAATTATTTATTATAATATTATGAGCCATGGTGGTGCAGTGGTTGGAGTGCAGTATGGCAGGATACTTCTGCTGACTGCCGGCTGACTGCAATATGGCAGTTGGAATCTCACCAGGCTCAAGGTTGACTCATCCTTCCGAGGTCAGTAAAATGAGGACACAAATTATTGGGGGCAATGTGCTGACTCTGTAAATTGCTCAGAGAGGGCTGTAAAGCACTGTGAAGCAGTATATAAGTCTAAGTGCTATTGCTTTTGCTATTTGGTATGTAATTGGAACAGATATTGACACTCTGCTTACACTTTTAATACGTTATGTATAGTAGAAGACAAAATATAGCACATCATGAGGTTTCTTCTATTCTGTGCATCAAGCACAACCTGCCTTTTTTTAAAATGGGAGAAGTTGGGTGTGCATTCACATAGAGCCATGTAATCACATATGACCTAGACTGAAAATCCAATCTGTGTATCAAATCATATACAATCTAACTATCAAGGGACTGTGTCTCCTACGTATTTAATGAAAGAGGAGCATTAAAAGGAGACAGACATCTGAGGCACTGTGTAGCACTCTGTGAAAAAGTATAAACATGGAGCAAAGGATGGGCACCAAGGTATAGATTCTGAAAAAGATAATCACTTTGTCCGAAAAGTAGCTCTAAAGGTTATCATGTCCTAGAAATTAAGGAAGGGTATTCTGAGGGAAAACAGTTCTCTGGTCATATCCCAGATTCAACACAACAAGCTGGATTTAAAGTATTTATCAAACAGAACAAATCTGGGGCACAAGTTGAAGCGAGTACAATATTACCACATCCTTGCTATATGACTCCAAGCAGGATTATTTTTTTTATGAGCTAGAGCACCCAGCTGGGAAACATTCATCCAGGATATATGTCAACCTCAGCATTAAAATTTCAGAGCAACACACAATCTTAGATAGATAAAAGCTATGGCACCTGAGACTTGATCCTTGCATCTTTTGCCATACTGAGCAATCAAAGGATATCACTATGGGGCCATACAAGCTGTGCTGAAAGCTCTGCCATTTAATTTAATAGTCTAACTTATTAAAGGCCACTACAACCTAAGGCACTGAATCTCAGGCCTTATTAAAGGCCACTAGAACTCCAGACATCTAGAAATTTGATTCTAATCTTTCAAAAGATAAAACCTTGGCCTTGTAAAGGACCACTCTCTACAGATATAACTGTAAGAGAACCAAGCACCCAGAATTCTAGAATATTCTTCACTGATTTTTCAGATTGAATTTTCAGACTGAACAGTCAGTGGCCAGTCAATACTGTATGACTCTTATTGATTAGAGTCAATAAGTATTGCAAGACAGGTTTGAACTTAGAAAACCTTTTCCTTAAATTCACTGTAAAAGGATATCCTATATATTATATTTTGCCTGTGATGAACCAGTAGTCAGCCTGGATTATATATGGATTAATTGTCTATTTTGGGGGTTCCTTCTTGTGATCCCCTTCTATGCAAGGCACTACTGATTAGTTGTTTGTTGTTTATCACATGCACACAACTACCTAGCTTATATAAAATAAATGCTGTTTTATTTTTTTTCTATTGTATACCTGGAGATGAAAAGTTAGCAACAACTAGCATGTGGGATGTGGACCTTAGTGCATATCAAAGAATATTCCTGATACTGACCCTGAAAATGTACAGTAGAAAAAAATTGGTAAAAAGTAGAGTGAAGAAGTATATTTTCATCCCTTGTTTGGATGAAGTACATTTTCAGCATTTTATCCCTGTACATTATGGAAAGAGAACCCCCCTGTTGATATTACGAATCCAGCAAAAACAAGATTGCCAGGATACCTCCAATCAACTGCTACAATAATGTGTTCAACTTCGAATTGTTGTAAACCATAAAAATAATACGCAGGTGGGAGACTGAAAATACTTATAGTGTTAAGTATCCCATGGCAGAAAATAGTCGATTTATGTGAGCAAATCAAAATTTCACAGCAGCAGTACCATGGAGAAGCTATCCTGAAGTGAAACTATTTGGTAGCGAGCCTGTTCATTTTGATAATATTATACTGTATGTGTTCGGTTGAATCCTTAATCTCAGGAGAAATCTGATTCATATTCATATCAGTGTCGATGTTGTACACCGAAATACTTGACCAAGGATGACATCAACTATGTGACTTTGGAGGTTATTTAGCTCTTCAGTTGGACAAAGAGTTTTCATAATGCCTGAGCTATCAAGTCTATTATTTCATTATACTGGCTCACAGGCAATACAGGCAGTCTGATTATGCTGATTAAATAGAACATTGAAACGACATAAGATTTAGCAGGAAATGACAGGATTGCAGTACATTTGTTACCTTGTATTTCAAACAATTGGTTAAATTGCTTACTGAATCAAGCGTCTTCCAACATGCTTCATTAGAGACAAAAACTTTGTTTTAAAAATGTTATTGCTGATCCATTTTCACCTCTTTGATGTCACTCTAATTTCACTCCAATTGATTTTGTGAGTTTTGTTTCACTCTGAGATTTGAACAGAAGGTGCGCTTACACTTTTATTATAATAGCAATATATATAATCTTGAGGCAGGCATTCTTAGTGCATATTGTCTGTACATGTAATGAGTTGAATCAGGGAGGAGCACGCTACTACTGTCCACTATCCACCATTTTCATTTCACTTGTACTAGACACAGTGAAACATTTATAGTTCTGGAAAATGTTCAGGGTTAGCAGGGTGGGAAGAGGGGAGCTATGAGTAAATAAGTTTGTTAAGCAAGCACTATACAGATGGCTAGAATAAATAAGCCTGAGAAAGGGGCATTAACTTTGCAATATAAGGGCAGGAGAAAAATACAGGATTTAACCCTACATTCTTTCTATATATGACAGAGTTTTTACCTTGATATAGCAAGGGCTCTTTGTCTCATTCATATTATTATGTTACTACAGTTATGACTTAGTAAAGGAAATCTCAGATTTCCTGTAAATGTGCTGAATTCTAGACAAATGCATGCTTCTTGAGAAAAATCAGGATTTAGAATCCTGGAAAATCAAAAATTATATAAAAACTCTTCAAATATAGATTCTTAGATACACACATTTGTCCTCTTCAGATAAGCATTGCTAACCTCTCCTTTAATATTTTTCAATTAAAATATTTGATAGCAATAGCACTTAGGCTTATATACCACTTCATAATGCTTTACAGCCCTCTCTAAGTGGTTTACAGTGTCAACATATTACTCCCAACAATCTGGATCCTCATTTTACCAATCTCGGAAAGATGAAAGGCTGAGTCAACCTTGAGCTGCTCAGAACTGAACTCCTGGAGTGAGCAGTGAGTTAGCCTGCAGTACTGCATTCTAACCACTGTGCCATCATGGCTCATCCAATGATGGTATTGGAAGCTACTATGCTTACTTCTGCTGTGCACATTTAAAATAACAGGATGGGGCTATTACCTAACCCGTCTTCTCCTCCATCTAGAGCAACTGGTATACAATATATCACATAGTTCCTTCTTGGTGTTAAGTTCCTTGACCATCTGATTTTTATTTGGGGGGGAGGGAAGAGAAACAACCCACCCCCAATATTTTAATTAAAAATATGAAATGGGGCTACCATGCTATTACACAAATTGGAGTCTTTATCTTTATTTTTATTTCCAAAAGGATCTCATAGGCCTTTTTAAACAGTAAAAAAAATAATGGGCATAGTGGAATATTTTGTCCTGACATTTCTAGAAAATAAAAGTAAACTACAGGGTGGTAGAGAGTGCCACAAAGGAAGGGGGAGAGGAGAGAAAAGGGGAAACATTCTAAAATAGTAGCATTTTGGTTTGACTGCTTTTTGGTGACATTGTTCACAACATGCTTCCCAAATATCAAATGTTCCCATCACCAATAAAGAAATAAAGAAATGAACATATTTATAACTTAACATCTAAAGGCCATAACAGAGGTGAATTCCTTTGCCTCTTCCACATGCTTCATGGTTCATTTTTAGAATTATGATATTCGACTCGAGGCAAGCTTGCATCATTCAGTCTCTTGCTCAGCATTCTAAACAAACAGCTTATCCTATTCATGCAGAGGGCTCCTATTCTTCTCCTTAATTTGTACTATTGGTGGTCCCTTTTATTCATAGGGGTACTTTTCTATCTTCTTAGTCTGTTGTAATCAATATTGTGTGATGTTCCTTATGGCTTTTTTTGCAGCTGCTAACCTTCTGCTTTTTTGGAATAACTCATTTTGCTGGTGTAGATTGTAAGACAACTCATTTATACCACATGGGGTGGGCTATGTGGCATGAGTGGAGAAATTCCCACCATCACTGATAAAGTGAATTTCTTTGAAAGATAAGGCCAGTTGCTTTAGGAAGCCACATGGAGCCTCTCAATGGGCTGACTCTGCAAGAGCTATCACAACTGAGGGAGGAGAAAGAGTAGTAGTAGCAAATTTCACTATATTGGACAGGTAGCCTACTTCTTAAGGCTGGAGGAAAAGCCCATATGCCTCTTTTTATAATGCAATAAGCAACTCGGAACATCAGAAAAAGGAAACAGGCCACCTGTTGCAACATCTTCCAATAAAATGGGTACCCATACAACTTTATCAAATAGATAAAAGAAAAACCTTCACAAATGTAGCTATCACACAGCAGAATAGCCCACAGTTTTTCAGGAAAGAATCATTTTCTAGCCGCTGGTTTTTGAAAATGGGAGTGAGTGAAAGAGACAAAGAGTGAATGACTAAGAGAACTTGGAATAGTTTTTCCATTATTCTTCAGAAATAGTAAGAGAAGTGTTCGTTTTTAGTAGTGCTGTGTCTTTTTTACTGATGTTTTGATATCATCAAGTGAGGATCTCTTGCTCTGATCCTATTCTGATGCTACCCAATTCTGTTGTTAAAAAACAACAATTCCATAGTTGCTATTTACAGAAACAACATAATACATTGTCATCCAAAAGATGTGATAACTGTTTCAGCAACTTTGTCATGAAGAGTAATCAGCACACTTCTTGAATAAAATTGGGCAGAATAGATAGCCAAGGAGCAAATACCTTTTGAAATTGTCCATCAAATCTATCGACAGGAAAATTGGGTGGATAATTTCTCTAAATATTTCCAGGGAAGGATACTTTCTTCAACAATTCTCATATATAGAGGTTGCCTTCTTAACAATGGGAAAATAATATTCTCAGGCCATCTTGTACTAGGATTTCAGTGAAGCATGAAGGCTCAGGCCAGTTGCAAATTCTTAGGGAAATTATGGTTCAATTAAAAGAGGAACAGTTTGCATGTGCACGCACACAAACATTTGTTATTGCTAAATAAGAAAAAGGAGACCCCACTCAGCCACTGAGACTTTCTTTCACTAAATTCTTTCAGGAAACAGAATGATAACTTTGAGGGGGGGAGAAACATAATATTTGTGTGAGAGAAAGAGAGAGATGATAGATGCCAAATTGGAGAGGAAGGACAAAAATCCAAAAGCACACAAAAAGCCACCCAGGTACTTGCATACATTTAGTGGAATTCCCTTCTTTCCCCTTCTCCTCTTCTTTCCACATTTCCCAGAATAAGATCATAAAGTGTTCTAGAAGTTATCATCAATTTCCAGGACAGTATTATGTCCATTATGAGGCCATAGTTTGGAGGAAGAGAGAATCCTCATTCCTCTGAGTCGCACAGAAGAAGTCCCCATAGTTTTTTGGGACCTTGCCCATTCAAAACTAAAAGGCAGGAAGAGTTAGGCCACCAGATATGGGAAAGTTGAAGTACAAGAGTTCCAGAAACTGGACTGCAGCCCTGTTATCTCAACCATGTCTTCTTTCTTCAAAATTATGCTCCTCTGGGAACCCAAGTAATTTCATCCATTTTTTTTGCCTTGATCTATTTCTCTCAGCTGTGACTGCTCTCTCCCATTCCTCCACAGTATGACTTTCCTTTTGTCCTGCCTAAATGCATGGCTCCAGGGCTTGTCTTTGTAGCATTCCCTGGATTTGGAAGCAGGTTAGATTTATATTATGTCACCAAAAAAATGTAGTGAAGAAGATAATACAGATCATATGTTTATATATCATTAGTTCATATTGATTTTAAGAATACTTCCTATAGTTTTAGCAAACTTAATTAAGCTGACAATTTATTTGAAAATGTTAATGTCCTCTTCATCAGCAGCTAATACATCTCTACCTTCAAGCTTACAGTACAGGAAAAGCAAAGAGGATGGGGAGGGAAGGGAAGGGGAAAAAAGGAGAAAATACTGGTTCTTTATATTATGCAAACCATACAACCATCAGTTTCAGTATAGCCGAAATGCCATAATGTAGTCGAATGCTGTTTTTGTTTTTTATCACATCCATATGGTTGAACTAAAATCCAACTAGACAGGAGAAGACAGGCTGGGTAATATTGTACATGTGGCTGGTCAATATGCTATCCAGGTGCTCACTCTTCTTAGGCACTTTCAAGGTCCTACTGTCTCATCCCTTTTTATGTTTAAAATAGACGTGAATGGCATGGCCTTTAAAATAAGTGTCTGTTCTTTGATAGCCTTTTAATGCGAGAACTTTAAAGTAGGACCTGTGATCATCCAATCTACAAGTCCACCAAGTTCTGTCAGCTGAGTTCTTCACCTGGTTATTTTCCAACATTCTGAAATATATGCTGACAAAAATAGGGGATGGAGTGTGTGCATATGTGTTGTGTTTGCATAGTACAGCAATCTTTGGAAGACTTCAAACAAGGATTTGAAGCTGTCTCAGAAACCCCCCCCCAATTAAAAGAAAAATCTAATCAGTTAACTTTGACACAGATGTGCCCACTTGCAGTTACATAAGAGATGTGGGGGGGGGGGTTTGCTTGAGGGAATGGAACAGAATGCAGGGCTAAGCTAAGGAAATGCCTTAGGAAACTCAACATCCTGCTCCTGAAGCTCTTATCCATGATAGAAAAACTCAACAATAAGCTATTTCTGCTTGTACCACTCAGGAGTATCCTGGCTGCTTTTATCTACTTGACTGCTTCTGTTACATTGCCCAATATTGTCCTTTGGAGTCTTAGGTACAGAATCTCACTGGATCATTCTGTATTGCTTCAATTTAATTCCTATATTAGCATTTTTTTTCTTAGTTTATTTCTATTTTGAATTCAAGGGTAGTTCTGCCCTGCAGAAAACTAGCCTTTTTCCATTTTATTTTATTTTTTTGCATTTCCAATTTCATAGTGCAAGAAGAGAGCTGTGTGAAGTTTTGAAGAGGTGCTTCAGTTGGATAATATTTTGCTACAATGACACCGCTAGTACAGCTACATGTCAGTATGGTTAATTGAATAGTTGCAAAGCACATGACCATTTTACAAAAATATTTAGAGGTCGGTTCTGTATAGTTGGTCCTCAATTAAAGGCAATTGAGGCAAAATTTATGTTGTTAAGCAAGGCAGTTGTTAAATCAATTGTGCCAGATTTTACAACCTTTCTTTTTTGCCATTTATTTAAGCGAATCATGCAGACCTTAAGCAAATCCAGCTTACCCCATTAACTTTGCTTGTCAGAAGCCAGCTGGGAAGGTCAAATGGTAATCATGTGATCTCAGAATTCTGTAACTGTTGTAAATACATGCCAGTTGCCAAACATTCAAATGTTGATCACGTGACCTGGAGGATGCTGCAACGGTCTTAAATGAATTGGTTACTTTTTTCAGTACTGTAGTAACTTTGAACACTTGCTAAAGAAATGAATGTGAGTTAAGGACTGCCTGTAGTGCTTGTCTCTTGTGCACTTCTGACAGGGGTGGACTTCAAAATTTTTAGCAAGGGGTTCTCTGCCTGGTTGCTGGGTGGGCGTGGCCATGGTGAGGTGGCCTAGTTGGCCTCCTGTACCACAGCTGGGGACATATTTGCCCTCCTTAGGCTCCAGAGGCTTTCCTTGAGCCTCCAGATGAGTGAAAACGGCCTCCCCAGGCCCCAGAGGCCCTCTAGAGGCCAGAAACAGGCCATCCCGAACTTTTGGTAGGCCCATTTTTTGCCATCACCAAGCCACCATGCATGCCCTGCACTTAGCTGCATCCAAAATGGGCTGTGTTGGGACTCCTGAGAGGGGTGGGGTGGCCAGGGCCAGCCAGGACTAGGATTTGGGGGTTCTCCAAACTGCACAAAATCTTAGCTAGAGGTTCTCCCGAACCCCTGCAAACTCCCAGCAGCCTACCCCTGACTTCTAATTGTTTTTTAACACAACTTCAGACATTCCAATCTAGATTGCAGTGGGTTGTTAATAGAACCAGGGTTGTACTCAGTCCAGACTATAGCTACTGCAGTCTTAAATGATCCTTTTTTTTTTGCTTTTTCCTCTTCCTATAACAGGAGGGAATGAAAATGTAGGCAATTTGATCTTGTGATTCTGGTTGTTTCCTTAAAAAAGGAGGAATGGAACTGAGTGTCATCAGCATACTCATGACACCCCCCATTTCAAAGCTCTGGATGTTCTCTCCAAAATGGTTTTATACTGCTGACAAATATGCTGGTCAACTGAGTAGGTACCGATCAATAATATTTTTATTTATTTTATTTATTTATTTTAGTCAATTATATATTAGAGAACAGATACAAGTATAGGCAAGATTATGAATATATGAGATGGATTCGGATAAAAGGGAACAATAGGAGAGGGATGAGTGACATGGTAGTGTGTTTGTGCATGCCCCTTACATTCCCCAGCATCATTTCTGAATATGTAATATGTAAAAGAGAAGTGAAAACAAGACGTGTGGGCTTTCTACTCTATGGCCTTTTGCCAATTGTTTCTTCCACACTAATCCCCTTACCTTTCTGTTATTTTCCCAGATGTTTGTACACATGGTTGCCACCACCACACTTCCAAGTTATCTCCTATGACACTAATAATGTCCAACTCTAATGCTCTGATAATCAAAGCAATAGGATTGTTCTTTTATTCTTCTATAACTTCATGGACATGTTAAGCAAGGAAGACCTAGAAACAAAGCAGCTATACTTATTTGTTTGTAGTGCTTTGTTGACTCAAGGCAACTACCGAGATAAGTTCCTGCAGTTTTATTTGCAAACTTTTGGTAGTAATTCATCATTACTTCCTTCCTAGGCACAATGGCTGGCACAAAGTCATCCAGTTGGCTTTGGGCCTAACGCAGGACTAGAATGCTTGGTGTCCTAAACTGGGTGGACAAAAATGCCAAATACGGCCATAGTAATAATTCCACTCACAATATTTTTGAAGAAAACAAATCTTGGCTATCAAACAACAGAAACGCTAATAAAATCTTACATTTGCTTTATATGGATGAATTGAAGCTTTGTGAAAAAACAGAAATTGAAATCCAGTCATTGACAAATACTTTAAGAATGTTTAGCACAGATTACAGCAATGGAATTTGGCCTAGAGAAATGTGCTACAGTAGCTATTAAGCTGGGAAAATCATGAATAATAATGAAATTGAAATGCTGAATGGTCAAACCATCAAGAACCATCAGAATAAAGTTTTAAAAATCCACATGTTTTACAGTTGGATGTCATCCAACATGGACAAATTAAAAATGTGATTGGTAAAGAATACAATCAAGAGTAAGAAAATTATTAAAGACCAAATTGAAATAAAGTCATCAATGAGCCAGTTTGGTCTAGTGGTTAAAGCATCAGCCTAGAAACCAGGAGACCAATGAGTTCAAATCCTGCTTAGCAATCAAAGCCAGATGGTTGACTTTGGACCAGTCACTCTCTATCAGCCCAAATAACATCACAGGGTTGTTGTGTGGGAGAAATAGGAGAAGGAATGTGCGATGGATAAGTTTGCTGCCATTTAAGTTATTTGTAAAAATAATAAAGGTGGGCCACAAATAAGTAAATAAACTGCTTGTGGTATCATACCACTAGTATGATACACTGCCAGAACTATTAACTGGACACAAGTTGAACTGGATGGTTGAGGCCAAAACCTCAAGATGACTGATGACTACTCACTATGCATTATATTGATGTAGTGATATTGATAGATTAAACTGCCCTGCAGAAGTGGAATAAAAGATTTACTATCTAAGAAAAATACTTGTATTGGCACATTATAAAAAAGACAGCCAAGAAAAAGCATTGCTGCAAGTTAAAAATCGGAAGTAACTAAATGTACAGAAAACAAAACATAATTATTGAAATCATGTAATACAAACATGAACAATATGCTGGCAAGAAAAAAAAACCTTACTTGATCAATTTCTACAAAACATTGAAGGGAAAGTGGATAAAGTTAAAACTTGGCAATGGCTTACAACTGAAACATTAAAAAAATAGACTTGATTGTTGCTTTAGAACAAGAACAAACTGTTCAGATTAATGCAGTCAAGACCAGAATGAAAAGGCATCAAATAATTCAAAGTGCAGATTATGTAAAAAAGCAGAAGAAATGGTAGTTCATCTACTCATCTCATGCGAGAAGATTGCACAAACTGATTATAAACAATGACTTAACACAAATATCAAAATAATTCACAGAAACATCTGTAAAAACTATCATGTGCCGGTAATGAAAAATTAGTGGAAACATAGAGTTGGAAAAGTAGTTGAAAGTTAGCAGGTTAAAATATTGTAGGATTAATATATGCAGTCTGATATAATCTTGGCACATAACACATCAGATTTAACAGTGATTAGATAGAAGAAAATGTGGTAATTAATGTAGGCTTTCATGGGATAGTAGAATAGAAGGCAAAGTATTGGACAAGATAATAAATAATCAAGATCTTAAGAACAAACTTGAAAATTGTGGTGTTGGCTATGATTATTCCAGTAGTTATTGCATACTGGATGCCATACTAAAAATATTTGATGACATTTAGAAAAAATCTGCACATATGTCAATTACAAAACACCACATCTGTCAATTACAAAATGCTTGGATCTGAACATGTACTGTGCCGATAGATTATGACATTCTAAGTTCTTGTGAAGAATTCAAAGTGTGTAGAGGCCAATACCTGCTAGAGCTAGCAGTGTGATTTAACATTTCTGTGTGTATATAATAATAAACATTTTATGTATTTAATAATGAATAACCAGTGACTCTGGGTGGTTGTTCAGAAATGGTTGCCCAGAAATAGCTGCCTTGGGCAGCTATCAGCTTCTGGAAGGAGGAGATGTGCCAACACTGCAACCAAACAGAGACTGGGATGTTACTAGAATTTATTTGATTTATTTATTTATTTTGTCAAACATATATAAGATAACAGATAAAAGTATAAACATGATTCTGAATACATGAAAAGGGTACGAATAAAAAAGGGACATTAGGACAGGGACGGTAGGCACTCTGGTGCGCTTATGCACGCCCCTTACAGACCTCTTAGGAATGGGGTGAGGTCAACGGTAGACAGTCTAAGGTTAAAGTTTTGGGGGTTTCGACAGTGGTGGGATTCAAGTAATTTAACAACTGGTTCTCTGCCCTAATGATTTTTTCGAACAACCAGTTCTCCAAACTGCTCAGAAAGTTAACAAACGGTTCTCCCGAAGAGGTGCAAACTGGCTGAATCCCACCCCTGGGTTTGGGGAAGAAACTATAAAGTCAGGTAATGTATTCCAGGCATTGACCACTCTGTTGCAGAAGTCATATTTTTTGCAATCAAGTTTGGAGTGGTGTACTTAAGTTTGTATCCATTGTGAGCTCGTGTATTGTTGCGGTTGAAGTTGAAGTAGTCATTGACAGATAGGACGTTGTAGCAGATAATTTTGTGTGCTACACTTAGGTCAGATCGAAGGTGGCGTAGTTCTAAATTTTCTAGGCCCGAAATTTGAAGTCTGGTGGCATAAACTCTTTTAATAAAAACTATCCATAAAAAAAAGTCAAGATGTGGTGTATCCGGAAACCCTGCCTGTTTATAATATGCACTGCTAGTAAAGGCACATAATAAACATAATAATAAATTTTTTAATGCACATTAAAAAAACAGGCAAATCTTGGCTTTTTTGACCATACTCTGCAGACATTTCTCCATCCTGTTGCATGTTTTATTACTTCTCCACCTACAGGGTGGAGATCTGATTACACTCCTCGACTTACAACAGTTCAAAGTTCCAACAGCACTGAAAAAAGTGACTTTTGACCGATTCTCACACTTATCCCCATTGTATCTTATTTTATTTTATTGTGGCTCAATAAAAATGTTAAACAGGAGTGGTCAAAATTCAGATGCTTGGTGTTAGATCGCGCAGTGAATGAAGACTGGAGGCATCAGTGACAATCAGCTCTCATTTATTCAGGTTCAGCTTATAATAATCCGGACTGCCTGTTGGGCCTGGGGAACCTTCTTTTATGGGATTCCCCCGGCTTGCAGGCAGACAATTCTTATAGGCTAATAACCCTCCGTCGCTAGTTAGCCAACCAGCGAAGGGCATACAATTCCATGCAAATGGAGATGCAGTAATCCCCCCTCCGGGGCACAGGATGCAAGGGATTAGGTAGAACACAACACTTGGCAACGGATTCGTATTTATGACGGTTTGCAGTGTCCCCGGGGGTCATTTTGCCCTTTTGTGGCCTTCTGACAAGCAAAGTCAAACAGGGAAGCCAGATTCACTTAACAACTGCAGTGATTCACTTAACAACTGTGGCAGGAAAGGTTGTAAAACGAGGCAAAGCTCACCTAGCAACATAAATTTTGGGCTCACTTCTAGTCGTAAGTCGAGGACTACCTGTACCAATGAGGCCTGGGCCCATGAAGTGTCATATTTAGAAATACTGCTTAGAGCACCTTGAGTTGAATACATGGCATTTTCTACACACCTATCCCTCCTTCTCTTGTTCTCGGGGTGGGTGGGGAGGAGATCAAAGAAAGCACCTCGGAGCCTATCGTTATTTTTTGAAGCTGGTTTGTTTTATGTTTGTAAAGGCCAATTACTGGCCAAGAGCAGATGAATGCAGATTGCTGCCTGTCCGGTTTTCCTTTGCTGCAGGAAAAAATAATTAATAAACAGCAGGTCTGGCCAATTCAATTGCAGAGAGAGAAGGTGCTGGCATCCATGAGGTTTGGCAGGGGGCTCAAAAAAGTCAAGATGGCGGCTGCGGGGAGGTGAACAAAGCTCCCAGCTTGCCTTTTCTGGATGCCACGGGGAAGATGCGACTTTCTTCTGCGGCCCAAGAATGTATTCCATTCCTTCCTCCTGCTGTCCACGGATCCTCCACAGCTGCCTCTGCAACGTGAGGGCAGAAGGCAGTGAGAGAGCCTGGGAGAGAGAGAGGGAAAGCAGGAAGAAGGGATGTCTTCCTTGGGTCTCTGCCCAGATGTTGTCGGTCAGTGAGGATAAGATCCCAGCATCTGAATGCAAAGAGCAGAGGCTTTGTGGGGTTCAGGATGTGATTCGGAGGAGGAGGAGGAGGAGGAGGAGAAGTAGGAAGAAGAAGGTGAAGGCGAAGGTGAAGAGGAGGAGCAGAAAGGAGAAGGAAGAAGAAAAAAGAGTAGGAGGAGGAAGAAAAAGTTGAGGAGGAGCAGAAGGAGGACAGGAAGAAGAGGAAGAAGAGGCGGAGGAGAGGAAGAGGAGAAGGAAGAAAAAAGAGGAGGAGAAGGGAGAAAGGAGAAAGGAGAAAGGAGAAAGGAGAAAGGAGAAAGGAGAAGGGAGAAGAAGAAGAAGAAGAAGAAGAAGAAGAAGAAGAAGAAGAAGAAGAAGAAGAAGAAGAAGAAGAAGAAGAAGAAGAAATACAAATGCACATGTGGTTAAGAAAAAAATGACCAGACAACATAGAGAGTTTAAGCCAGAATTATTCTTATTAGGCATTATATCAGATGGTTATGATAAAGGAACAATATACCTAATATTATACATTTTGACCACAGCAAGAATTGTGTACGCGCAGCAGTGGAACAGTGAAAATGCCCCTTGAGAGGAGGAAACTATAAAGTGAAGATATTAGTCTGTGCGGAAACGGACGCTAAATCGACACTAAACGGATGCTAAAATAAAAGATAAAGGAGATGCAGGATACGATGCCACATGGGATAGTTTCTATCAATGGTTAGAAACAGGAGGTAAAAGTTGGAATGCGAAAGAATCAGGTTAGGTGGGAATGGAAAGAGACATTGTGTATACCTTATACATAATTATGCATACCTTATACCCTATTCTTGAAATTTTGGCCTTAGACAACTTAGAACTACTCCGCCTTCAGTCTGACCTAAGCGTACTACATAAAATCATCCGCTACAATGTCCTTCCTATCAATGACTACTTCAACTTCAACCACAACAATACACTCACAATAGATACAAACTTAACGTAAACAGCTCCAAACTCGATTGCAGAAAATATGACTTCAACAACTGAGTGGTCAATGCCTGAAATGCACTTCCTGACTCTGTGGTTTCTTCCCCAAACGCCCAAAACTTTAACCTTAAGACTGTCTACCGTGGACCTCACCCCATATTCCTAAGAGGTCTGTAAGGGGGTGTGCATAAGCGCACCAGTGTGCCTACCCTCCCTGTCCTAATGTCCCCCATATATTCGTAAAATATCAGGTACTCATAACCATGCATGTACATCTTAGGTATTTACAATCATGTTTATACTTTGTCTGTAATCATATATATGCTTGATGAATAAACAAACAAACCAATAAATAAATTATGCAAATTAAAGGGATCTCAGAGGTCATTTAGTCTGACCCATTTGTCTATCTCTATCTATCATCCCCAAATCCCCAAAACTGAGTGGTCAATGCCTGGAATGCACTTCCTGACTCTGTGGTTTCTTCCCCAACTCCCCAAAACTTTAACCGTAGACTACTGTGGACCTCACCCAATTTCTAAGAGGTCTGTAAGGGGTGTGCATAAGCACACCAGCGTGCCTACCGTCCCTGTCCTAATGTTCCCTTTTATCCAAATCCATCTCATGTATTCATAATTTTGTCTATGCTTGTATCTGTTTTCTAATACTTGCTTGACGAAAATAAATAAATAAAAATAAATAAATAAAAGGTCCCTGGAAGAGGCCATCTGAACAAGTTTTTTCTTCCTGTAAAAGTTGGTGACATTAATAAGCCTCATAGTTCCCAGAGCCTGATCTGAATTCTGGTTTCTTTTTTTTGAACATATAAGAAAAGTTTAGAACTAAATAGCTGCATATTGCATCTGCTTGTATTGTTGGAGATTTAAAAAAAACAACCAAATCATTTCCTTCACTGGTTGTTTCAATGTTTAACTATACACTTACCTTGGCTTCAGGGGTGGGTTCTAACTTACCTCGCGGCCGGTTCGCTGCCTCCCGCGCTGCGTGGGCGCACCTCACACGCGTGCGCGTACCTCGCTTGCGCAGTAGAAAAAAGCCCCAAAATTTTTTTAAAAAGGCGAAAAACAAGATGGTGACGCATGCGCAGTGCCGGAAAGTCAGTGTCTGCACATGTGCAGAAGAAAAAAAAATCGGAAAAAAATAAAAAATTCCAAAAAAATTAACATTAAAAAAAAAAAGATGGCAGCGCCCATGGAGCAAATCCGGCTCCGTGACGTCACCAGCTGCCTACTACCTACTTGGTAGAACTGGTCCAAATCGGTAGGAACCCACCTCTGCTTGGCTTCCTCCTGTGCCCCGAATAAGGAAAAAAGTATACTTTCACCCACATAATAATATACGCTTCTTTT